>ML833854.1:84520-97510 GCA_009831015.1 Picea engelmannii
TTCCGGACCCCCCCCCCCCCCTTCTGTTAAAGATAGAATGGTCGGGGGGGTCCAGAAAGACCTGTCCACCGTAGATCTGAGCGCAATCATCTGGACCATTGATACATGATCGGAGCAAAATTGAGGGCGCGGAAACATACATGCGCCGAGGAAACTTAGGATAAGTGCTTTTTTTTATGTGTTTCCTCCAAGTCTTTTCATGTCAACACCACCAAGGGTTAGTCAAACAACATTTTAGGTATCCAAATCATGGTGCAACATTGATCATCAAACTAGTTCTTATTGAAATGAAGCAATAAAGAAACTATCCTATATTATAACCTAGCTTCCTATGACAATTAACCCAGATTAGACTGTTGGGTTAAGAATTTACTCTACCCTGAGGCTATCTGACCAAGATTAGACAGTCTGGCCAGATTTATTCACTAATCTAACCTAGACACTTTGGCTAAGATTAAACTGTTTAGCCAAATTCCTTCACTACCATATCAGCATCAAATTGAAAAGAACTTGGCCATGCTTGAAAGGTATGGACCGAGTTACTTATTATTGCATGGGGATTTTATTGAATTATTTTATGCCCTCTTTTCTTTTCTTTTTTTTTTTCTTTTTCTTTCTTTTTCTTTTTCTTTTCTTTTCTTTTTCTTTTCTTTTCTTTTCTTTTTCTTTTTCCTTTTTCAAATTATTTGCAGAATGAAAAATCATTTGTCAACAAAAAACACTAGAGACAGATAACATCCCAGTCACCAGTTGATCCTATAACTTATAGGGTGATAACAACATCTACACATGTTGTTATAGTCTTGAACATGTAACCAAGGACTGTCCTAACTTACAGAAGAAGTGGGAGGATAAGAATATCAATTGTAACATGGTGCATGTCGAGCCACGCAAAAACAAGAAGAAGAACGGGGAAGTAGACATTTGGTTAGTAACCTGCAGAGGGGTGAAGACAAAGGCAAACCTTGAGCATGGAGAAGGCTCGCGTCAACAAGTAGACGAAAAGATCGGGAAGGTGTCCCAGCCCCCTCCAAAGTTTGATGCTACTCAGCATAAGCAGTTTCTATGTGAGGTGTAGAGAGCCCTTGAAGATGAAATAGTGTGCAAGGATATACAATGCGTGACTCAGAGGTCTCTTGAAGAGGCATGAATCTGAGAGAAAGTGTAGAGGGTGACACAAAGGTCGTTAGAGGAAGCACAGATCCACAAATATTTTCAGTGGGTGATGCAAAGGTTTTTGGAAGAAGCTCGTGTGCACAAAGAATTATAGCACACAACACATTCTCTTTGGAGGAGGCTTGCATGCATGAGGAAATCCAATGTGCAACCCAAAGATTGATAGAAGAAACATGCATACAGACTATGCTACGATGCACTGAGAAAAAGTCTTATGAAGAATATCACCAGGAAGAGTTGCAACACATAGCGCATGCAAAAGCCTTGCACGACCTAGGTCGCATGGCAAAAGCCAAAGATCAAGTCAATACCTTCTTACACTGCTATTTGTGCTTTCTTAAAGATCCAAAAGTTGCAAGTTTACCTATATGTTAACTACTTGCATGAAAGAAAAAGGAGAGGAGAACAGCATATCAGCTCGGCTTTCAGAGAGGGATGTCTTCCAGGTTAGTAAGAAAAAGTGTATTGGTTGAGACTTTAAGATGACAGAAGATCTTGGTGGGTATGACATGGATGGATTCATGTTGGACCTGGGATCTGATGTGAACACTTTACCCAAGAAGTCTTGAGAATTGATGGGTAAGACTAAGTTGGTTTGGTCAACCATCAATCTCTTGTTATCCAATCAATACAAGATCTATCCCATAGGTCGGTTGGAGAAAGTAGAAGTAAACATCGAAGGAGTGAAAACAAAGGCTGACTTTGAAGTCATTAATATCATGGATGAGTCTAATCCATATCTTTCATTCTTGGTTATTGATTGGGCCTTCAATAATAATGTGTTGTTAAATTTGAAGAAGAGGTAGATGTCCTTTGAAACTGACACCCTATGCATGGTCGTGCCACTAGACCCATCTAAGGATGACCACTATAATGAGCTCATAGATGAGGATGTGCAAATCTCGGGCATTGAAAATATTTAAAAGGTCACGGGGTACAAGGAGGACTACATCAACCCCACCACAGATGGTGAATTGAGCTAGAGAAGTGTCGATTCTTATGACATCGATTATGAGGATGCCTTGGATAGATTGTAGAATAAGCTTTATGAGGTGTCAACAAGGAGGTGCACATGTGTCTCGGCAAAAGAGTGCATGCAATATTTCGACTCTTACTGGTATGATGGGATAAATCCAGTGGACACATTCATTGCATGGATACAGCACATTTTTTAGAAACAGTGACCTTGTGCACTTGACTTGATACTAATAGCAATTCCCACAATTTGGTTGGCTACACCTCGAGAATCACATCACAAATGGGAATATAGTGAAGCATCCATGAGAGAGAAATTCAAAGTGTCTAGGGGATTTTGCCTATATATGTTTTCTTACAAAGGATGGTGGGCATCCAAACGTCCATAGTCGATATGTCGTCGCCACATCCCAGGGTCTCCTAAGAGGATTTGAAAGAAGGTCACCTTCCTGGAACCTAGAATCCCCCTCACGCCGCACAAAGAAGCAAAACTACAAGGGAAGGCTTTTGCTACACTCCCCTTGAAAAAACATAAAGACTTGTCTCATTCTACCACCACTAACCCCATTGAGAATACAAACAAAATTTATTGAAAGCTCTTACTTCATCATACTCAAGGGGCAGAACAAACTGGTGGAATATGTGTGAAGCAGCACTATGACCTACTGGGGGTCGTGACACTTCTGTGAATACTCGACATCCATATGGAGAGGCACAAGAAACATGTTTGGCGCCTCCCATTGAATCATGAGTGAACATGTACAGGAATTTTCAATCCAGATTTGGATCACAGGGCTCTCACATATAAGGATGGTGACATTTTTGTTGAGAGTACTAGCAATAACTACATTAGCTTTCCCAACACCTGAGATCAGATTGTTTAATTTAGTCATTGAAGGGAAATTATTCCCTAATTAATACTCTAGCATATGAGCTCGCAATTTATGGCAGTAACAACTCACGCAACCACCAACTAGATAAACCACGACTAGCAGTGTTGGAATATGGCACAATTACATATATCGAAAATAGCTTACGACTACTTTTGTTCCAACACCCAACTGTCCCGCAGTACTCATTTGGAAACTTGTTTCCTTTCTCATTATTGTTACCTCGTTTTGTATGCCCCTTATGCCATGTATAACAAAACCCCTAAACTGAGCTTCGTCCCCATAGTATCCAAATAGCAACTAAGAGCCAACCACCCCACCCACTTCAAAAAACACCTTTTCATGCCCAGCTTAAAATTTCCATGGCCTCCTCAAGAAACCTAGAGCCAAAAAATATCTTGGGTTGCCACCAATTCCCAAATGGAAGAAAAATTATTTCTTTAGCATGTCACCTTCACAGGGTTCCAAACAGGGTGGGTACACAATGTCCATTTCATCGATTATGATGTCTGCAACTCCGAGCAGTTCCCCACCTTAGCCTTTCACCACTATGCTCGCAACGTCCATGGTGAAGATGGAAGGACACTAACACTCACCCAAGAGTGGGCCCAACCTCTCCACTAGGCGGGCGTCCTCTCCTTCCTAGAATGTCCTCACTTTTGGCATAGCGTAATTTTTACCATGTGTGCATGCACATTACTAACTCGAATGCATGGCGGCTACCTTTGGCTGAGAGAAATACCTTATTGATGAAGTTGTAATTCTCCACTATATAGGCCTACCCATACAAGTGAAGATCTGAAGAAATCCCTTACTATTAAGGATGTCTCCCAGCAAGAAATATATGGCCCATACTCTACTCGTCGAGGAAGGAGTGGAATCCTTATTTTAGAAATCAGCCCCATACCAGTTTGCTTTGCTACACAACTCATAGCTTGCAAAATTCTGCGCAACTGTACCAAAGAAGAATGTCCATACAGGGTCGGCGTAGCAGCTGAGTGGAGCATCTTTGGGATTCAAATGGCATGGGCCCAGTATGTAATGTATGAATTAATAGATGATTGTTTGGATGCCCAGAATTCAGGAAAGGAGTTTCATTACAGTTAGATCCTATTGTTGCTGGCAATGGTACTCTAGTAGTCCCCTCGAGGGTTTGAATGACCTATCGGCAGTTGGCGTATCTTTGAAGCTCCCTTCTTCTTGTGACTACGTGAAATTCAGGATCCTCACATCCAAAATTCACACAATGATCTATTCCAAGAGTGATATAATTGCCTCATCCAGACCACCACGTCGCAAGAACACTTCCTGCGCACCCTTATCGACATGTATGATGGTTACCTTATCTTTGAATGTACTTTACATAACATATGAATTTATCCTAATGATGACCAAGGTGTTGCAATGGCACTCCTTACTTTCCTTATTCACGAGGATGGCATTCGGTAAGGTGTGGTCGAATGGCCTGCGCATCTTCAACAACTCCCAGTCGAAGACACTATGACTCTAGAGACACACACTAAGCGCAACTAAGATCGTAAAAAGGTTGAAGAAGTGCAATAGAAAACTTAGTAGGAACCCTCCCATGGTAGGGGTACCCATATTGAGGCTGTAGGGAAAATTCCATGGGAACCCCCACCTGCGCAGCATCTAGTTCAACCTCCACCACCGGGATCCAAGCGACCCCGACCCAGCTCCTTCATTTGCACTTCTACCCCATCTACTCAACCAGGACCTACTTAGATGATGCCAGAAATAAAAAAACTAATAGACACATTATGATGCCAATTGTTTTTGCAACAACAACTCCATTCTAAGGCTCTACGCAATGTCGGCCATATTTTCCAACAGTTATGAAGCATTGTGCAAGTACCAATCCACACTTCCTGTACGTTGCCTTCTAGCATCAGTGCTAGTTCTCCTGCTCACATCCTTTGGGTGGACCCACCATGGTATGATTCCTTTGGCTCAGATCCCTACCCCTCTCATGCAAGAATGTGCCACCATGTTACTCTTTGAATTAGGCGAGCACAACAAGTGGCTTGGGAAAGACCATACCCAATTGCAACTGCAACATCAAGTAGATATCGTCGCACGCAAATAGGCGCGTGAGAAGTATCAAAAATAAATGTAGGATCATCAATCCTTACAAGAGAAATATGATGCTGATAGGGAGGCACACATAGCCACTCGGGGTCAATACGTCGAGCTTCGTTCATCTTTCCATAACCTGTTGGGGGAGGTGGAAAACTTATATGCCATGATTACTACCACTTTTGCTCCAACCTGCAACATTCCCTAGGCCTTAATCTCTTTGCAGTAAAGGCTTGCCTACAACAGCTCGAATTGCATATCGCTAACAATGGTAAACCACTGCTTCGCACTGACTCACCCACTTCTCCATGTCCCACACTAATTCAGATAGCTCAAGTATCTCTCCACATCTACCAATTACATATGATAGCTTTCTCCAAGTTGGTGGAATATAACTCAACCTTGTAGACTCACCTCTTAACCCCACCTGAAGTATCTACCATTATAGAATGAATTATCACAGTCGAAATGGAGGTTGCACAGCAGAAGCGAGATCTCACTTCCCTACCTCCTTGGGAGTAAGTCATTGTGATGTAGGCTATCGCTACAAGAAAAAAAGATATTATTGTAGCAAGAGTAGAGCACCAAAACATATCAGTTATGATTTCCATCATGGCCAATATGGCCTTGACTTTGTTCACCCAGATGTTTGATGTGTTGGTCGTTGCCAATCCTCAAATTGAGCATCTCAATAACATCGATCTCACTACTTCAATAGTCACAGTTGATGTTATAGAAATAGTCATCCAACTTACTCAAATGCTTCAAGAGCATTTCTCTGAGCCTGAGAGTCAGTTTCTAGAATTCTTTCAAAAACTCAAGGGCACAGTGTCGTCTGTCATAGAGATCATTCAATAAAGAAGTTGGCTCAAGGGCAAGCCAGATAATAGTGTTGGGGGCATGTTTGCACCAAAATTTTTGGGTTCAATTTCGTGTGTGTGCGCACAAATGAAGTTGTGTGTGCTCATTCCATAGTTTTATGTGCACCTAAGGAAATGTGTGAGGAATTCCATGGAGTGCGCATCAAACCAGGTTTTTTTAGTAGCGTGCCAAATGTAAAGACTACCAAGTGTGTGTTGGTCCGATTTTTGTTAGTCGCACCATAAACCAAGAAGATGCCCACCGAAATCAAGAAAGGAATCATCAGGAAATCCCCCTGAATGATTATTGTCAGCATCATATGAAGTCGTGGGGAGACCAAAGGATGGGCTAGCCAGGCAGTTAAGGTTTCCCCTAATATAGAGAGTCTATGTGGAGCACTAGAAGGCACCAGAAGTGTGTGAGGTAGTTGGATCAGAAAAGCAAGTGGAGCAGAGAAGAAAGAGACAATTCTCCCTAGTAGTGGAATATATAAAAAGGATCTCTAATCTCAAAACAAGAGTTGGTGAGTTAGTCTGTAGATTGGCTATCTGACTAGTTAGAGAGTTTTTAGTTAGCTTAGCTACTAGTATCGAGATCACTCTAAGAATGTTGTAATATTGTGATGTTTTGAATATATTCCTATGTCTTTGACATGTCTTAGTCTTAAGGCAAGGCACATGGTGCATTATGTTTTATTTCCACAGGTTTATATAGTAATGATGTGAAGTTATATGGCTATCATAGGCAGTTGTTCAGTGCACTGTATAACTCTGATGTGATGGAATTCCCTCAGTAATAAAGATATGGAAGTTTTGATATAATATGTGTATGTGATGAATGAGTTGAATGTGTGTGTGTGTATTGTTTCATTTCTTAGTCCCAAATAGTTTATCAGACATGAGTTACATGGATGCCAATTGCAGTAATGTTATGTATGTTTAATCCTTCATCCCTGTCACGAGACCTTATGGTCTCTATTATCCTCTTTGCATATCAAATGAGACCTTCCTTGGCCTTGGCTGAGGATTGATATGTTGATGCTTTCTATAGTGGGAAAACCCCCCTACAGACTACACTAGGGTTCTCAAGTGCAGGCATAGCTAACTTTCTAAAGTCTCCTACTTTTAACAACTATCATGACAACACCCCACATTCATGCATAAAATACAAAGTATAGGGATCCGGTAGTCCTACCTTAAACTCCGCGTCCGGTGTCAATCCCTTTGCATTCGACTGTTCCTCGACTGAAAATCTTGTCCCAAGGTTTACCTGCATTCACCAAAAGACAAACAAGAAACTACGAACATGCATTCTATATATGGATTAGTGGGTTAGATGTCATAACAAAATGTAAATCAAATATCAACATTGAACACATCATGTGGCGGGACGAAAAAAGTACTTCTTTATATTAATCTCACAAAGTCACTTTCAAAATGAGATCGATGACTGCTCCTCGAACCCAGTCTTGGGATCCTCTTCACCAAGCTCCAACTGCTTCCACATATCCTTATTCTCTCACACTTCTTTCTAGAGAATGGGCATAGGCTTATGAGTAAGGAAAAAGGCAAGAACTAGGGAATTCTGGCTCAAAACTCACAATGTGGCTGCAAATTCTTCGGGCAACGGGGGATTATGAAATGGGCAGAGTTTCATTTCTTTCATGATTCTCCCTAGAATGAGACCCCAACACCTTCTTTTATATGCCAAAAAGATAGTTATTCGGTTGGGTGATGGGCTATAGGCGATAAATTGGTTAGGAAACTACCCAAAAGCTCGTATTCCCTTGCAACTTTTTATTTGTTGCAGCTTTTGTGGGAATATGCGGGTTGTAATGGTGTAGCTAGCATACGTATGTGGGCAGTAATGGTGTAGCTAGCATAAATACATGGGCAGTAGTGGTGCAGGGCGCATACATCTTCAAAAATTTGGTTTTTAAGAAGAGTTATTCAGTATTGGCTTGGAAACAATAGTAAGTAAGATGGCCTGTTGTTGGGTATGCATGTCTGGTGCAAATTAGGGTTATAACAGATGCCCCCTAATGTGTGAGGTCAGAAGAGAATCTGATGGCCGAAATACATTACAAATATTTTACCAACGTACGAAGTGAGTGAGCCCAGGACCAGAGTTTAGGAGGTGCCATCTGCAAAATAACAATTGTCTCACCAAGGCGGGAATACCCATGCTCGGGATTAAATAAATCCTGGTTTCCAATCAAATACATTGCAGATACATGTCATATAACTATATAAAGTGTATATGTGAGCAGTACACAGTGGATCTACATCTCAAAATCGAAAGATATACATGAATAGTATCCATCTTCAAGAAGGTAATGACGTTGGATGGTTGGAGATGAGGCCTTCAGAGCTCGAGCAACAACTTCAAGATCTTCAAAACTCGGGTAGGAGTGTAATGTGAGTGTACGACTTAACTACCCAGAGGTCTTCGATGGCTGGTTGGGGAACAGACAAGAGGATCTCGGTGATCAGGCAGAGAACTTCATTGATTTTGAATAAAGACTTTGATTGGACTTTCGAGATGGTCGGGCATGAGGACAAGAGACAAACTGCAGAAGGGCTGACTCAAGTTGGGTAAAACTTCCCTTGGACAAAAGAACGATGAATGGTGAGACTCAGGCAGCATGACATTGATATAAGTTCACGCTGTAGGAGGTAACGCAAACTCTCCATATGTTTGGAAGAATAACCAAATGGAGGAGGACACAGCTCTATGTTACGAGAACAGCTTCCTAAGGTCATATTAAATCCCATATCTTGACGAACAAACGGAAGGATGTGTTTTTTCCAAGGGCGACTCATTNGCTTTTCCCATCCTCTTTTTGGGGTATATTTGATTTTTTTTGTCTTTTTCAATATTTTGAAATCTTGAAAAAAAAATAAAGGAATGCTACATTACAAAGGAGGAACGAGTGTCGCAAACATACTAGTTCCAAGCGTAAGGAACACATTGATGCTCAGATCAAGGAAACATGTGCAGGAAAAGGACAGTCAGGAATATTCCTCCATGGGTCAAGGTGTCAAGACGCAGAGACAAAGTGCTACAAGGCTTGCGTATAAGGCATGCTTCAAAGGTTCAGTTGAGAGCCACATGGAGCAGGCATTAGGTCAAAGACGCAGGAATTAAAATGTGATTAATAGGACACAATGATAATGTCCTTCAATGTAATTTTAAATGAGCCAAGAGAAGGTAAGCTTGGTGCTTTTTCATTTTTAGAGAGTCCAAAAAAGTGCAAAAGAAGACTCCACTGGGGTACCTTTTTCGAAGATAATCTAGTAGACTTGAAAAAGGGATAAATTAGCACCGAAAAGACATATGTTCAAAACCATTTTAACGAGTGTGACAAAGACAAGATCACTCGGCAATCTTTTCAATTTTAAGGAGTCTGAAAAGAGCTTAATTATGGACTCGCTACCTTTTTCTATATTTAGTCTCCTTAGCCCGAAAAAGGTGAAATTTACTGAGGAGAACTCTCCCGGCGAGATGAATCTCCCAAGGTGTACCTTTTTCCTCCTTAATCTACCAGCCGGAAAAAGGGGTAAACTCATTCCAGTAGATTTTTTTTTTAACCAATTAATGAGTGTGAAAGAACAAGGTCACTCGGTGATCTTTTCAATTTTAAGGAGTCTGAAAAGAGCTTAACTATGGACTCCGTAATGGATGTTCTTCTGGACCGGTTTAACGAGTGTGAAGAAACAAGATCACTCGGCGATATTTTCACTTTTAGGGAGTCTGAAAAGAGCTTAAATATGGACTCCGTGGGAGTTCCTTTTTCGTAAATTTAATCCCTCAGGCCCGAAAAAGGGTTAAACTTATACCTGAGAATACTCTTCTAGCGAACCAAAATTCCTAGAGTATACCTTTGTTCGTACAATTGACCATCTGGACCGAAAAAGGGGTAAACTACTGTCGGACAGACATGCCTTCAAATTTTAGTTTGGAAAGCGTGAAGGACAACAAGATCACTCGACAATATTTTCATGTTTAGAGGGTCTGAAAAGGGCTTAAAAGAAGACCCGTTTGTTTTTTGGGAGTCCCGAGGGTGAGGCCAAGAGTGATAATATATCAGACATGTGAAGTATTAAACTCATAATCAAGACAAGACTAAAAGGACTCCCGAGCCTATAGTCATTAGTGATGGCATGGACACCAAAATGCAACCAGGATCTACCTAGGGTATCCATGTGAGGGTAGGCTCTACCACTAAATTATGACACTTCTAGAGTAGCAATGACGGTTCTGTGTCACAATTCGGTGGGGTTGATCCTATGGTAAAGCGAAAAAGACAACGAGGTGCAACAAGTGGAGGTGGAATCCTAACTCAAATGCACAAAGTTGGAAAAAATACTTTTCACCAAAGGACCTAAAAAGTGCCCCAACTCCCAAAAAGTTCGTCGAACCAAAAGTAAAGTGTATCATAACATCTAATGACAAACTCAAGAACCACGTTACATGATTTTCAAGCCAGAAGAAACGACAACGGGGGTCAAAAAATGACAAAAAGTGCCAAAAATTCTATAAATAGAACCTAGCAGCTCATTATCACCAATGCGAATTGACAATTGACCAAAAAGCCAGAAACACCCCTTTGTGAAAGAAGCTGATTCTGGGAACTTCAGTGGATGAAACAAACTTTTGCTTGGACCAAGTACAAATTAGTCCCTCCTACATTTCCAATCTTCCTTTTTGCATTTCTTTTTGTTTTTTGGAGGGGTGCACACCCTTAAAAAGGTCGGCCTGCGTGTACGCGGGATTTCCAAGCATAGCTCATGTATGCATGCGAGCAGAGAATAGTATGCCCACGTACATACACAATTGTCCCCAATACAGCCCGCGTACATCCTCAAACATATGAAAAAATTAAAAATGCATCATTTGACTCTCTTTTGAATTTGTCATTTTGCAGAATGTATGTCCATTGGAGAGAGAGAGAGCATGAGGAAATTGATACAATGGTCAAGGAAGACCCTGTTGTTGTTGCCACATTAAAACAATGTGGGTTGTGGAAATTCTTTCGGTGTCCACTCATGCGGGCACAACCCAGGCTGTTGAATGCCTTGGTAGATTATTGGCACCTAGATGCAGAGGCTTTTATGCTCGAGGGGTAGTCATTGACTCCAATGACTGAGGATATTTACTTCCTGACTAGCCTCTCAAGGAGAGGTGAACTAGTCAACCTTCATTATTTTCCTCCTGGGCCACACAACATTGTCGAATTGATCAGGCAACACTGCGAGGCTGGAACAGATAAAGTGGGTTCCCAGGTATCGATCCACAAAATCACCAACCTATCACTGAAAGTGATAGTGTTACTTATTGGGCGGATCATTGGATCCGCAGCTTTACATTAGGCCTCTCAGGCGCATATGCATTGCGTAGTATAGTGCTTAAATGCATGAGTGTTCGATTGGAGTACAACCATGCTAGAGTGCATGAAGAAACAGCTCACAGAGTGTCGTGGGTGAAACAACAAGAACTTCAGGTTCAATACTATTCTTTTCTCTTTCTTCTTCGAGAGGGTACCCAGTATTAGTCCCCGAGAGACAATACGGTGGCACATGGCCTCCTTCCCAGCAGTGTGCAGATGGGCAGCTTTGTTTCCACGACAGGGGGGAGGAAGGACCATCGAGGCCTTCGATGATACTTTTTTCGACTGGTGGTCTCGGTAGATTTCGGATATAGAGGACTGCCCCTATGTCGGGATCAACTTCTCCAGAGATCCTGACATTCTCGTACCTCCCAGAGTCGAGCAAGGATAATTAGGTACGTTTTTCTTTTTAAAATTTTTTTAATTTTTTATTCTTTTATATATATATATATCATTTTTTATGTGTACCAAAGCACCTGAAAACTATGTATATATTATGTACAGATGTGGGACCAGTGCTTCCAGCTGATTTTGAGTGGAGCAGGTGTCGTCCATGACCAGAGGTAGAAGCAGTAGCGGTCGTTGGCCCAGAAGCAGCAGCAGGGGTACCTCCAGCTGGAGAGGCTGAGAGAATTTTGAGATGAGTGGAGTGGAACTTGACCGCACTCACTCGTACTGTGCCTATGGCCGAGATCGAGGATCTCCCACCATCTATACAGTCTCATGTTGTTGGGGTGCCACTTATCTGGGTCTATCTATTTCGACTTTTGGAAAACGTTGTAGTCCACTATAGCAGGGCCAATAGGCCTCGTGCTTAGCTTAGGGTGGACCATTTACGTGCCGAGGGAACTTTTTTTATATTTTTTAGGTTATAAGCCCCGTGACGTATACTGGACATATTTTTGAGGTGCTTGCGCCCACCTATGTACTCTAATACTTTTGATNTATATATATATATATATATATATATATATATATATATATATCTTATGGATTACATTTATTTACAAATGTATTTACATGTGTATGTGTGTTTTTTCTTACGTGTGTGCAATATGCCAATCTAATACTTGATTAGCTAGAGTATCAGTCATTTGATTTAATCTCCTAGAAACATGGATATATGTAATGTAATCAAAGCAACGTTCTAAGAGACATACCCTAAGGAATCGTCGATGTAGAGTAGGATCGTAAACGCGGTAAACCCCATTTAACTGGGACACAACCAATTGTGCATCTAAGTAGACTTGGAGGTAAGAGATACCATGTGACAAGGCGTCACAAAGAAACTATATTACTGCACTGTATTCGGTGGCATTGTTTGCGGTGTCACCTAAATAGATACCTCCAGAAGATAACAACTAGCCTTGAGGTGTGAAGATTACCCAAGCTGCAGAAGCAAGCCTCCGAGTGTGCCAGCTAGCACCGTCTGTGAATCCAATGAACACGTCTGATTCACTTGACATCAGCCACAGTGAAAAATTTGACATCAAAATGACATGTCCATAAGACCAAAAAGACAAAAACTAAAAATGTATAAGAACTATACATATGTACAAGAAGTCACCCAAGGAGACCCACCTACGAGTAATACTTCTTGAGGTA
>ML833854.1:106950-123822 GCA_009831015.1 Picea engelmannii
AATCCTCATGGAAAAAATGTACTAGAGGTGGAAGTTCCCAAAATCCAACTACAACATTACGAGCATCATTTCCAAAGTGCCCCTTCCATGCCATCTTTCCACATGGTAAATATTTTTAAATAGTTCACATAGAAGAACTATAATGGACATACCTATTTTTCAAAAGGTGCCCTTGGAATTTGGTCTTCGGTTTATGGTTCCAATGATGGTATCTCGACAATCAATACTTTGGCCTCCATGCTAACGTTCACGATGTTGTGGCATGTCTTTGGCTCTCAGTCTTATGATCCACCCTTGTACAAAGGTTTATAGAACCTACAATTAAAACCAAGTTTCTCCCATCATATCACATCACATATATTCAACCTCAACCTCTGATCTATGGCTCTCAGGTCTTTAGGCAGGAAGAATCAATCAAGTGAAGTTCTCGCCTGCCCAGTAAATAATTGTTTTTTCCAATTCTAACGGAAATTTTACAAACATGGATGCTGTTGCACTGGATTCTTGGCTATCGGTGCTGTGTATCCCTGAATTCTTGGCTATTGGTGTTGTGTATCCCTGAATTCTTGGCTATCGGTGCCCGTATCCAGTAGGGAAGCATGTGAACAACGCACACATCAACAAAACCAATCTAGACACCATCAAAAACTTCAACTGTAGCCATATTTCCTGTTCGTGAGGCCTTGTACTCTAGACCCTCAGCCTGCTATTGACAACGCTTTTGAAGTTCACGAACTGGGTGCATGGGAAGTGTCTCTAGAGTCACCATAGGCTACAACACGAAAATCAGTAAGACTTCCATGTATATCACTGCAGATCTTTATAGGGGCCTTGAGCTCAAGAAAATTGGGTTGAGAAATGAAAATATCCTTGGAGGTCAGGCAGAGTTGCCGGATCTCAGCCTCAGAGAGTTGAACTTGTTTAGCTTATTTTCTCTCCTTCGCGTCTAGCAGCTGCACGATTATGTCATAGACCAGACTCTGCTCCATCGCACCCACAAGCAACAAGCAATAATAATGCCCAAACAAAACTCAAACTTCCTTCTTCTTCTTCTATTATGTCAGAAATGACCTTCAAACAGAGATCCACATCTGCAACGGCCGGTTCAGGATCGAATCCCAGCTGGGAAGAAAAAAAATGCTCGATGTGAATCAAACGGAATTCCGATTTTGTTGGTGGCTGAGTCATGGGTTCCGGTTCTGACTTCGTCGATAACAGTGGGCTCTAAATCAAGAAATATGGCACGAGGCACATGTTTTCCTACTCCTGTCTCACTGAAGAACGTGTTGAATGCATCATCTCCCCCTCCTGCTATTTTGTCATTTGGCATTTGCCCATCAGGCTGGATACCGTGCTCAAGGTAGTAAATCTTCCAGCAGGCATTCCCGACCTGTATATCGGCCTGGACAATGTGCACTGACAGGAATTCCCTCATGTTTGTGTCACAGGAACTAATTATACCAATGAGAAGAGATCCCCATGATCCAGGCAGAGATCCACAATCTCTTTTCCAATGGTATAATGGCCTCGGGCAAAATTGTTAGCAACATCTTCTTTGCCACTGATAAGCTGCTCGGGATGGAAGAGCTGCATGTAGGTTCCCAGTATAATCCTTCCCACCGAAGGCAAGGCAAGCAGAGAAATGGCGACCAGGGGCAGTTGGGAGGAAGATAAGGAAGGCTGCGGTCATCGACCATATCCAAGATAAGAGGCAACTTTCTCATCCGGAGGCCGTTTGGCGCGATTTTCAAGCCGTTGGGTTTCTCTCGTCCAGTCCTTTGCAATGATGCCATTACTTCTCGATTCCGAGTTCGAAAATTTTTGAGTGTTTTTCATCAAAAGGGAGATACTTGCCCCCATAAAACTCGAAATTTTGCAACATAGCAGAAATAAAACTTGCAGAAACATTATGAACTGCTTACTGAACCAGTACCAAGCACTTTCATCTCATAATCGTGCTTTTCCAATGGTGGATTGGGCCTCCTTCTTCACAGGCTCTTTTACATTCTGCTTGCTTGACTTGTGGCGAATTTCAGGGTGCAATTTCCAACACTTCTTCTCCCAATGGCCACTGATTTTGCAGAAATTGCAGAAATTATTTTGTTTTCCATTCAGCTGTACATTCCTTGAAGGAGGATACGTAAGGTTCTTCTTCTGCTTGGTCTCACTTCTCATGGACACATCCATCTTCTTAACCCACATTTTCTTTGTTTGATGCTTAACTACATCACGATTAGAAGATCTATGGAAGTAATCATTTCTCTTATATGCAAAAGAAAAACTTGAATGACTGTTATACCTTCCTGACTTGTCCTTAAACTGATGAGGACTAACTGTCTTGATTCCCTTCTTGGAATCTGGTGGTGAAGAGATGGCTTTCGCTTCAAAAACTTTTGAGCATTCTCCTTTCTCTTCATTTCCATAACCCAAGCCTGCAAATGGTTGTCTTGGTACAACCTCCAATGGCTGGGTGACTCCTTGACCATTAATGCCAAGTCGACCTCCTCTATACCCCATCTTCATGAGGATCTTCATGCAAACATTAGTTTCATATGGAGAGAAAACAAAACATGAAGAAACATCATATACCTCGGTTTGAGATGCAACATCCATCTTCTCAACCTTCTGCAACTTAGTCAATAACTCTTTATTGTCTCGTAGCATTTCTTGAAGCTCCTACTTCTCCTCTTCAGCTACTTGCAAAAGTCTTCTCAATTCTGCATTGTCAGCTTGAATGCTTTCATTGATCACTTGCAACTCTTGCATTCTTTCAGCGTGCTTTGATCCTCTGCCCATCCTGCAAAGCATTCACCTGCTCTGATACCACTTGATCCGTAAACGGGTCGAGTACTACTCTCCCAAATGTTTACAATGTGAGGATCTTTAAATTGACTATGGCTTATACAAGTTTTATTGAGCATATTAGTTCATTTATCATAATGCATTACAAGCATAAACATAATACAAATGAACATTAAGGAGTATAAAACACATGAAGGCAAATAAGAGAGAGACAACTGATGTTGATAACGGAGTTCACCCCTCCACCTCTAAGGCTACGTCTCTGGACTTGCTCCAACTGGAATGCAAATCTTCTATATTCCTTCTTCAAACTGAGCTTTCAAAACTCTCTTACATTCAAGGACTATGGCTCTTTATTAGCTCAGCACTATGGCTTTCAATAGCTAAGCACTCTCTCCTCTCTTCTCCTCCTCAACATGGCTCACATAAGGAATATATATAGTTTTTCCTTACTCACTCTCCAACTAAGAGCATTAATTACAAGATCCACAATTGTATGATCTGATTACAAAGAAGGAAAAACAAGATCCTTAAAAGTAGGATCTTCAACCATCTTAGGCTCAAAAATGGAAAAGTCTCAAAACTACCCAAAGAATTTCCAACCATGCCCTTGATTCTCTCAACCTACAATTGAGAAAAAATGGCAAATTGGTGTGAGGTGGTTTCTCACATGAAAACCAATTTCCATAATTAATAAATGAATAATATGTGAGACAAATTTTCTCTCACTAATATTAATCATTTTAATTACAAGTGAATAATAATAATGCATGAGTTATTAAAGCTCATAAAATGCATAATTAAATGCATGAGCACTTCATAAAGCATTAATCAAACTAATATGAAAAATGCATGAAGTATTTTTCCCACAAATGCATAATTAAATGCGTGAGAAATAAAACTAAAAAAAGCATCATTTAAATCCACTTAAACATTTTTGTCGCCACCTTGAAATCAACATGGCACTAAGTTCTTTCACGTGCGGAGATCCATTCGGATCACTTAGCCCCTTATCCTTAAATTTTAGTCCCCCCTTTCCCTAACTAGTGGAGTTTAGTCTCCCATACACTTTTACCGTGGTCGGTTTGCACACAACGATGTATTATATTAATGATATGACATATACAAAAATAGGCTTACTGGCCTGTAGCATCTAGGATCTTTGGCCTAATTCAACACATAAGCCTCCTAGCTTATAATAACTGGCTCACCAACCTATAAAACACAACATGTACACGAAGTCTCTCTGGCCTCAAAATCATGCACACTTAAGTTTGTTGCATGCGATATCCTGGAATGTGCACACTTCATCATTTTAGTGCGCAGTACATGTGCGCACTATACCTTTGAAGGTGCATACAAAAATAATATCAAAACAACTCACCATCTTAAGTACATTTTCATTTACATTTACAATTGGGGTTCAGCCTAGGGATATTACAGTAAGCTTAGTGCCAATGAGCATGCTCCTTTCCTTATCCATCAATGTCTTGTTCATTCTTTCAACAATTCCATTTTGATGTGGGGTATATGATGTTGTATTTTTATTTTCTATGATACAGTGCTTGTAGAACTGTTCAAAATACTTTCCATATAATTCACTTCCATTGTCAATTCTCAACACCTATATCTTCTTATCTATATGGGTTTCCACAATATATTTAAACTCCTTAAATTTCTCGAAAAACTCTGATTTATTTGTCAGGAAATATAGCCATGTCTTCTTGGAAAAATCATATATGAAGGAAACATAATATAGATATCCTCCTAGTGAAGGGATTGATATAGGCCTAAACATGCACTATGTATCAATTCCAAAATCCCCTTTTCCCTTGTAGCTCCAAATGAGAATCTGACCTGATTTTGTTTCCCCTATATGCAATGTTCAAATAAATGGGCTTCCAAATTACAATCAAGCAAACCTTCGACGATACCTTTGTTGTGCATAGATTGAAGTCCTTTTTTTCCCAATATGTCCCATCCTCTAGTGCCATAACATGGTTGGGTTGACTTGACGAAGAAGAGTCGATTTGGTTTGTATCGACTCAACCCGATTTGAGTCAAGTCGAGTCTACTTCAAGAACAACAATGTTGTTGCATCCAATCGAGTTGAAATTCCCTAAAAACTTGTATAGGGTTCCGATTCAAACTCCTTTTATTAATACCATCACTCCCCAAACCATTTTGCACATATCCTTCTAAAATAAAGTGTGGACACCTACATCGCTTATGTTGTTGATAGATATTAGATTTCTTGCCAGGCGCTGAACATGTAACACACCTGGAATGGTCCTGCTCCTCCCATCTTGCAGCAAAAGTCGAACTCTTCCTCGTCCAATAATTTTGGTTGTCGAATCATCCCCCAAGAATACATCTCCTCCTTCATTTCTCTCATATTCACAAAACCATTCTTTGTGGGGTTTCATATGAAAGGATTCTCCTAAGTCAATCAACCACACATCATGATTTGACTTTGTACTGGTCGACACCAAATACACATCGAATCCTTTATCCAAAGTAGTCTTTCTCTTAGTCGACTGCTTCTAGTCGGATAATGTATTGATCTCAATCACTTTCAACTTGCAGTGTCTCTTGTAATTCCCAACTTTACCACATTTCCAACATATTCTCGTTGACTGAACCATGGACTTAGATATCTATCCTTCAACTTATAATTTCTACTGGAGAATTTACATTTATCTTTGTTGATTGGTCAACCTCTCACTATCAAGGAATCCATGGTCAATTCTTTCATGTTCTTCCATCTCATTTCTTCTAACAACAAAGATGCAACCATGTCTTCAAGCATTAATGTGGTCGAATTACTCCCTATAGCCACAACTAAGCTATCGCATGAGTCTAGCAAAGAACACAACATGATGCTACATTTCTCCTCCTTAGTGATTTTGATATCCACATACAATAATTGAATTATTACAATATTGAATACATTCATATGCTCTGTTATTGAACTCCCATCACTCATCCTAGGAAGATACAGTTTATTCAGATGGATAAACCTGTTTATCATGAATTTCAATTGGTACAAGCTTCCCAACTTGTACGATATTTTCTTTGTAGAATCTTCACCCAAGACATTCAACAATACCAAATCTGCAAGAAAAAAGTCAAATCGTACTTTATGCCCTCCTCTCAAGTTTCTTCCATTCTTCCTTCGACCATGTCACAATGATTCTGGGACTCATAACTACCCATTGTTCTATATCTACAAGGAGATATTCCATCTTAAACTTCCAAAGATCAAAATTCTTGCCATTAGATTTTTCTATCTCTATCCTCAAATTGCTTTCCATTCTTTCTAGCACAAATTAAATATCATTGACTTACAACTCCCACTGGACCTTAGTTTCGCTTAGATCCAAGATCTGCTTAACCCTTCTATGATTCGACTCATATAGAGAAACTGATGAGATCTGATACAAACTGTATTAGAACTGCTCAGATACACTCTTATACCACATGTAGAGAAAACTAATCCTCACACTAAACCAACCAGAAAAGAGAATATAAACTTAAGAAGAAAATAAATGACAAACACACACAATAAACAAAGATTTTATCCTGGAAACCCTTAACTGGAAAAACCAATATTCCTTAAGCATATTGCTCTCTTGTTTTCTTATTCATCTATACAATAAAGAGTTCCATGACTAACCTTAGTTTACACCTAAGACATAATCGTCATCCTACTCTCCTCCTTTATAGAAGAACAAACCTACAACCAATTCAACTTGCATCTACATGACCAAGCTTCTACTAGCAACATCAAATTATTACAATTACAACATGCCTTATCTATAGTATTTACAACATGCAAAACCGTAAATCACAGTGCCCAAAAATGGTTACAGATCCACATAAATGATTGGTTGCAATCTTTCGAATCTTAGGATTTTGTTACAATCGACTACCAGTTGACTACCTAGTCAACCTACAGTCTGTCTTTAGTCAGCTACCACTTCACCTCCTATCGACCTCCTATCAATTGACCTTTCAAACTTCCCAGTTGACCAATTTGACCTTCGACTTTCCTAGTCAAACACTTCAATCTTCGACTTGACCATCAACTCGACTTGACCCATCGGTCGATTCATCACACAGTCGATCCACCTCTACTAGCTAGTTGGTTGATTATTATTTCATTGCAAAGAATATAACAACCCAACATTTACTATATATTGTATTACCAAGTTTCCCAAGACAACAAGGCATCATGATTCCATCATGGTAGTGGTGCACAAGCTTACAAAGGTTACACATTTCATTTCGGTGAAAATAACTCACAAGGAAACTAATATTGCATAAATTTATATGGAAGACATTGCTAGGCTACATGGTGTACCTAAGGCAATAGTGTTAGACTGAGATCCCAAGTTCACTTTCAATTTTTGGAAGGGGTTGTTTAAGGGATTTGGGACCAATTTGAATTTCAATACAACATATCACCCAGTTTTGGGTTTTCCTTTGGTCCATGCTTGCGTGTGTTCCATCCTTCTTAATGCTAGGGAGTTTTAGTCCGAGGGTTCGTCCATATTTTTCCAAAAAAACCCCAAAGCACTGTTATAACCATAATTTTCACTAGACATGCATACCCAACAGCAGGCCATCTTACTTACTATTTTTGCCAAGCCAATACTGAATAAATCTTCTTAAAAACCAAATTTTTGAAGATGTATGCACCCTGCACCACTACTGCCCGCGTATGTATGCTAGTTGCACCATTACTGCCCGCGTACGTATGCTAGTTGCACCATTACAAACCGCATATACCCACAAAAGATGCAAAAAAGAAAAAGTTGCAAGGGAATACGAGATTTTGGGTAGTTTCCTAACCAATTGACCGCCTATAGCCCGTCACCCAATGAATAACTATATTTTTGGCATATAAAAGAAGGTGTTGGGGTCTCATTCCAGGGAGAAGCATGAAAGCAATGAAACTCTTCCCATTTCATAATCCCTCGTTGCCCCAAGAATTTGCAGCCACATTGTGAGTTTTGAGCCAGAATTCCCTAGTTCTTACCTTTTTCCTTACTCATAAGCCTATGCCCATTCTCTAGAGAGAAGTGTGAGAGAAGAAGGATACGTGGAAGTAGTTGGAGCTTGGTGAAGAGGAGCCCAGGACTAGGTTCGAGGAGCAGTCATCGATCTCATTTTGTAAGTGACTTTGTGAGATTAATATAAAGAAGTACTTTTTTTGTCCCGCCACATGATGTGTTCAATCTTGATATTTGATTTACATTTTGTTATGGCATCTAACCCACTAATCCATATATATAATGCATGTTCATATTTTCTTGTTTGTCTTTTGGTGAATGTGGGTTAGCCTCGGGAGGAGATTTGCAGTCAAGGAACAACCGAGCGCAAAGGGATACACACCGGACACGGAGTTTAAGGTAGGACTACCGGATCCCTATACTTTGTATTTTATGCATGAATGTGGGGTGTTGTCGGGATAGTTGTCAAAAGTAGGAGACTTTAGACGGTTAGCTCTACCTGCACTTTAGAACCCTAGTGTAGTCTGTAGGGGGGTTTTCCCACTATAGAAGAATTGACGACCATATTGGGGAACCTCTAGGGTTTTTAGGGGTTTTTTTGTTTTTGGGTGTCTTTAATTGGTTTATTTACTATTTCTTGAGTTTCTGTAAGTTTATGTGTCTTTAAGAGATTCTGGTCTTCCATACCAGTACTCCCTGCCTCGTTTTCTTGACTGTTAATTTTTATTTTTAGATAAGTCACAGAGGTGTACGCGACCTGCAGTGGGTCTGCATGTGTACATACATGCCCTATCTTTGGACAACCCGCATACATACGCACGCTGCTGAAGTATCGGTTGCGTGCCTGTGTTAGGAAAATATATTTTTAAAGAAGAGGTAGTCATCCTCTTCCCTAAATGAAGCCATATTTCTTAGGGGTTTTATTGATTTAGCCCTGGTCTTTGTTTCTTGCAGTCTTTGGCCTAGGTCTGACAACAATTATCTTTTTCTTTATCAAGATTTCTTGTTTTCTTAATTAGGGTTTGAGACAAGTTTTGTGAGTTTTTTTTTATTAACTTGTTTACTATTGTCAGTAACTCTCTACGAGCCGCAGTAGACCAGAAGTTGGTTTTTGGTCTCGTCTTGTCTTCACTTTTCCCTTTTTACTTGCTTTAGAATAAAATAAAAGAATTCATTTTCAAGTTTCTTATTTTGGAGCATAAAAAAAAGAAGAAGAAGTTTTTAGTTTCTTGTTTGGTTAAGTAGTTAGGTTAGTTGTTTTTTCAGGAAGAAGAGTGATTTCTTAAGTTCTTTACTAAATACTTAAGACTTTAAGTAGCTCGCAGTCGAGCGAAATTCAATTTTGAGTTTTTATTTTAAAATATCTTAGAGAGAAAAGTTAGTTAGAAAAGTTGGTTAAAGAGTGTTCAATTTGCAAATCTTTGTTTGTTGAAAAATAAGTAATTTGGTTTCCAGCATTTGTTCTTCTCTTTCGTCTCTTTACAAACACCATCAGTTTCATTTATGTTCCTTTGACTTAATACAAACCACTTAAAATCAATGCTTAATTAAAATTTATTAGACTTTGTGTTTGCAGGGTCCATTAACTAGATTAGGCTAGAGCCTTGATTTACATTGGAGAGGAAACTCTTCAAGGATATAAAAGAAACATAAGAGTTTTTGCTAGGGAGTGAAAAAGTCCAGTAACATGGAAACTATCCACCCTCCCCCCCCTCTAACACAGGGGATAAACACGAGATCACATGCGGAAAGGTAGCATATATAACCCCTCCAAAGCCGGACCAATCGTAGCGAAGGAACGCATATAAAGGACTTATCTTGGGATTACTTTGATCACATTTTCCATAGAGGTTCATGGGTATCAAATCCATTTGAGGGCCTCGGTCATCTTCCAGAACACTTTCTTTCGATACCCTCGATAGGTTTCGGGCTTGATACCCTGCTCATTGCGGTCCACCCGATTGTCGACTATACTCGCCTGGTAGTTGTTCATGAGCTGACAACTTAGTTGCCTTTGATTTTAGGGACTTACACAGGTGACTGTGGGGGTATACCATGATACCTAGGGCAGACATCAAGCCACGCTTTGCAGAGTATACCCAGAGGGTGCTTCCATGCTTGAGTTGCACTTGCACTGGTAAGTTGCTCTAGTGTTGGCTATTGTAATTGTTCTTCTAACTAGTAATAGTGGTATGCTTGCTGCATCTCATAGGAAATTTTTCTAGTGCGTGTTTTGGTCTTCAACGTTAGAAATATTTAGTGCATTGTTGATCTTCTCACACAGTGGAAGATCAGGAGCTCTGTCGGTCACGAAGAGTTTTGGGCCTGCCGCCGGTTAACTTGGAGCCACCACTGCCACCGTGAAGGAAAAGACTTGACCAGGAAGGGTCATTTGAGGCGACCGGGCCACAAGATGCTATACCCGGGCCATCTCTAAGAGGAGAACATTCGTTTCCAGAGGGACCAACTATTTCTGACCTTGGAGCGAAAGATCTTGGTCCATATAAATCTCTGATCATCGACTTGTCAGTGTCACTTTTGATATATATTGCCCCTCCAAGGGTAATGCATCATGAGCGTCAGATAATCCTGTAAGCAGTGATGGAAGCAAATGCTGCTACTTCATTAGGGAGTCCTCATACTCCCTCTATGGATGCCACAACTGGGGGCGTTCCGCCTCCTAACTCACCTTCCCAGGTCCAGGCCACTATGGTCTCGACTGCCTCTACCTCAGGCAGTGGTCCGATTCCGTCCATGGTGGCGATCACTGCACTGTTTACGTAGAGTGTGACGGGCCCTCCATTTTCATACAGGATGCCCAACTTTGACATGAACTCGGTCCTTTCCTACTCCACCCTACAAACTTTGGGTCCGGGGGAAGCGAGCTCAAACACTCCTCTGCAAGTGTCCATGAGGGGAACCTCAACCCCTTATAATGATTTCCCTTACGGCAGGGGTCATATACCTCTGTCGTCTCCCTCACTTGGTAGCGCTCCTCAGCAACCCGTTTGGCTGACCATGAACTACAACTTGTCCGGAGCAGGTACTCAAGGACCTTCTTCTAGTACCACACCGGTGGGTTCTTTGCTGTTTTCTTTGTTCAACGCATTTTGTAACAATGCATTCTCTTCAGCTGCCATCTTGGCCGGGGGAAACCCTAGTTTTGGATCACAAAACCCTGCATAGGGTACTATTCATGCACATGGGGCACACATTTCTCAAGGACCTTAGAATCTGTGGAAGGGATCAGTTTTCTCGTTAGGGATGCCGACTAAGGGAAACCCCTTCCATGGTCAATGGAACCCTGGGCAAGGCTCAGGACCTATGCCCGTCGGATCAGCAGGGGGAAACCCTTTCTAGAACCTTTGGAACTCTACGTCAGGAGAAATCCCTTCTCAGCCCTCAACGTCCTACTACAGGTATCAATCGATGTCGTCTCAACAAGCACAACATCTGAATGCTGGCCTAGGCCATGGTTTTTACCAGAACCCAGGCCAACAACCTAACTTTTTTTGGCAACCTGGTGCCAGCCAAATCCTAGGCTCCTATCCTCCTGTACATATTGGACAACCTAAACTACTGTTTCTGACAACTTTGCATTTTCCAGACTTGTCAAGATTATTGAATGACCCAATTTGTCATGATCCACGTTGGCCTGCTACGCCGACCAAGTTTCCCTCAGACATTCCAAATTTCAAAGGCAAGCCTAACGAAGATCCAGGCGATCATGTGACCACACTTCACCTATGGTGCTCGTCCAAATATTTGAGAGACGACTCCGTCCAATTGCGTTTGTTTCAACACACTCTTATCGGGAGTGCCACAAAATGGTATATCGAGCTCAATTGCTCAAGATACTCTACTTTTGGTGAATTGGCAATGGTTTTCTTAAACCATTTTCAATTACCTGTGAGATACGATGCCGACATAGAACTGGTGGCCAACTTTGAGCAGACAAAGGCTGACCATATCTTTGATCACATCCAAGAATGGTGGCACCGAAAGAGTTTGATTAAAGTACCAGTTCCACCAACATTCTTGCTGGAATTGTTCCTTAAGTCTTTGGTATCCCAACTATCTAAGGACGTGGCAATGTCGGGGGTATTTTCGGAGGAAGAAACGATAATGAGAGCTCAACAACTAGAGCTGATTTACTCTCAGTCTGGTTTTCTTTATGTAGTTTTGCCAGATGCACCATGGCTTATTCTTGATAAGACCAGACACAAGTCTAGACCACATGCTGACAACATTGTTGGTTCAACACAATAAAATCCCACTGATCCGCTGTCAAACCAATTGCAAAAATTGTCGATACAACAGACAGTGGCCAACCCAACTCCTATTTCCGCTGCTTCCCTGCTCAGATGTTGGATGTACACAATGTGTAATCGATGAACCCAAAGGAAAACCAATAGGCCGAAGGGAAGAAAAAAAACCAAAAGAAGGGTAAGGGGGATAAGAAACCTACCAATAATGCTGGCAGGGGAAACAAAAAGAGAAATAAGTCGAAATATCCGTGCAACCTTTGTGCGAAAGACCACCTGACTCACCTGTGCCCTCGACTCGCAGAGGCCCAAAAGTTATTGGTGCAACAACAACTTGCAGTGTTAACGAACCCATTTTCTCATGGGCAAAATTTAACTGAAGACTCTATGAACGCGGATGGGGGCAGTCAGGGACCCCCTTCATCATCTAGCAATCCCTCGACTTCGAATTTCTATATGTTTAAAGGTGAAGCTCACATAGCTACTAGGGCACATGATTACGGAATGCCAAGTACTTCCAAAAAGGGTAAAGAATCCGAAAACTTGTCTGTTCCTCTCCAGATCGAGAGAATGATGGGTGAAACAATGACATGCATCCTGAAAGGGGCGTTCAAGAAGGATTCACATAATCCAAATGCGAGGGCCGCTCATAATTACTCTGTGGTGGAGGATTTTTCACAAACCCCTTGCACGATGTCTGCTTTGGATGTCCTCCAAAGATTTCCTTCGTAGAGAAAGGCTCTGTTAACTGCCTTAGGATCCATTGAGACATATAATCTAGGAACTATCACGTTTGATACAATTGACTTGAAGCCTCATCTCCCATACCACGTCGCATTTCAGATAGTAGTCACTCACCCCATGAAATCGTCTACCCAGAATATTTTTGGTACAGTGGTTGATGAGGGTGCCTTTAAATGCATGATGTCATTGGCGTGTTGGAAGGCAATTGGCCAACCTGTTCTGTCTCCTTCACCTAATCTTATTATGGCTTTCGATGGTCATTCTTTTAGACCACATGGAATCATTCCTTCTTTCCTTATGTAGTTAGGAGGGAAGACCGTGTGCGTCGAAGTTGAAGTGGTCGATGCACCTCTCGACTACAACCTCCTATTAGGAAGGAGTTGGACATATGCCATACATGTAGTGGTTGCCACAGTTTTTTGGGGCTTATTGTTTCCACATGAGGCTCAAATCGTGACCATTGATCAAATGTATTTCTCCAGACCCGACCCTTCATCGGGGGCATCCGCAGTCCCGATGATTGATAACCCAGAACCTGACATTGTCAACATGGGGGTTGGTTTGTGCCCACCTCTCATGGGTACTTTCGATTACCTGCCTCCTTCCGGTGATGTCAAAATGATATCAGCTGTCCCCGACCCACCTAAGGTTGAAATATTTTCAGTGTCGTTGTTCCGCATGACTCACTTTAATGATTCGTGGATTCTTCCTTCCCCATCAGCCACAATGGAAGGGATAGGGAACCATGACATGTCCATGCCCTTGTCCATGACATAAGTCTTATACTCTATATTCCATCAAGCTTCCGTTGACCCCTATCCGACTCCCGCACAGTAGTTAGATCCAGTTCCCGAGGTTGCCTGGGCTCAAGGTTCCCTTGCCACTACCGATTCCTTAGACCTGGTCTTGCCCTCAGACGAGGTGATTTTAGAGGCATTGATTGGTCTAGATAGATCCTGGGATGATCTCCATCACATATCATATTTCCTCCCAGAGTTAGGAAGAATAAAGGCAGGAGAACTTGTGTTGACTATGACTGGAGATAGGTCTTGTCTTATCAATCCTTTGGCTATGCACGTAGTTTATGCCGAGGGTAATATGGAAACCATCGCTAAAATTATGCCTATTGATATCTCCAAAACCCCTAACGTCGTGGAGAATTTCTTCATCGAAGAAGATTGTTCCCCTGAGGAGATTCAGATCTATACAGATTTATTTAAATAATTATGTGACATTTTTGCCTGGTCTTACAAGGAAATGCCAGTGATTGATCCAAGGATCGTCGAACATGAGATTACGACTTACCCTGATGCCAAGCTGGTCTGAAATAAGCTTCATCCGGTTAATCCTCGGAAAGAAACAACTATTAAGGATGAAGTAGAGAAACTACTCAAAGCTGGTTTCATCTACCCCGTCCAATTGACTCAATGGGTGTCGAATCCCATTCTAGTCAACAAAAAGCAGGGTACGATTCGCGTATATACGAACTTTCATGTTTTGAACAAGTCCTGTCCAAAGGATATTTTCCCACCCCATTTATTGACCAGATTTCTGATGAATGCGTAGGCTGCGAGGTCTTTTCTTTCATGGATGGTTTCTCGGAATACAATCAGATACAGATCAAACCCGAGGACCATCATAAAACAAATTTATCTATCCATGGGGTAAATTTTCTTATCAGAAGATGCCTTTTGGCCCGAAGAATGCCGGAGCCACTTTTTAGCGGGCCATGTCTTTTACTTTCCACGATCTCAAACACCTAGTCGAGGCTTATCTTGATGATTTAGCATCACGATCTCATAAGAGAGATGATCATCCCACACACCTCCAACTTATCTTTGAGCAATGTCGCTACTATCAGATTCACTTGAATCCAAACAAATGCAGTTTTTGCATGACGTTGGGTCATCTTCTAGGTTTCATAGTTTCGACAACAGGGATCATAGTCAATCCTTTAAAGGTTGAGGCGATAGTTCAGTTTCCTCCTCTGTGCATAGTCCCTCAGCTTCAGAGTTTACAGGGAAAAGAAAACTTTTTATGGCATTTCATTGCAAAATATGCCGATATCACAAAAGGGTTCATACGTATAATAAAGAAGGACATTCCATTCCATTGGGAGGAAACCACTCAACACTCTTTCAAAGCGTTGAAATGTGCCCTCACGTATTCCCCCCTACTTTAGCCACCCAATTATAATAAATATTTCTTATTGTACTTGGCCGCTGCAGAGTCGACCATCGGCATGGTCTTGGTTCAACAGGACGATTTTCTTGAAGAGAATGTTAGTTACTACTTGAGACTAGGCCTGGTTGGACCAGAACTCAACTACTCCCATGTTGAGAAACTTGCGTTGGCAACAGTTCATGCTGTCCAACGGTTCCGTAACTATATCCTGTTTCGCAAAACCACCATCATTGCTGTTGTGAATCCATTCCAATATGTGTTGACATGATGCGTAATTGATGGAAAGATCAGTAGATGGATATTTATCCTCCAGGAATTTGACTTGGATTTTGTTTCGCCGAAATCCAAAAAGTCGATGGTCTTTGCATAACTCATCTCGGAACTTCCGTTCGATTCAGGTGATATTACACTCGAAGAATCACCGATTGAAGGAGATATATTTTTGATCGCATCTTCAGACCCCTAGTATGGAGATATACTAGTCTATCTCTAGACCCCTAGTATGGAGATATACTAGTCTATCTCCAGAATTTGAAGTGACCTGCCTCTTCTTCTCATGATGAGCATCGACGTATATGCCATAAGGAAAAAAACTATCTTATTCTCGAAAACACTTTGTATCGTTGAGGTATAGATTTCATAATTCATCGATGTCTCACCCATGAAGAAGCAAAACTCATCCTTAACGACTGCCACACTGGGGCATGTGGTGGTCATTTTTTTGGGTTGGAAACATCCCAAAAGATTCTACGAGCTGATTACTATTGGCCGACGTTAATAAAATATTGCATTGAATCAGTCTAGAAGTGCCACCTGTGTCAGATATTCTCACGGAAGATGAGGGCACATCCTGCTCCCATGTTTCCCATCATCACAGTTGGCCCCTTCACCAAGTGGGGGATTTATTATACTACATGCCACCACCCCCCAGCCAGGGGGCACTATTATATCATCATAGCAGTAGACTACTTCACCAAGTGGGTCAAAGATATGCCGACGTTCAAGGATGATGGAGAGACAACAACTCTCTTCTTGTTTAATCAGATAATAACAAGGTTTGGCATCCAAAAGGAGATTGTCACTGACCATGGAAATCACTTTCAGAATAAAATGATGTCTGAGTTAATGTCAAATCTAGGGTTGAGACAAGAACACTCATCACCTTATTACCCACAAGTGAATGGTCAGGTGGAAGTTGTGAATAAGTCACTCAAGACCATTCTATAACGAACGATCAATTCGACCAAGTCAAATTGGCATTTGATGTTATACTCGACATTGTGGGCCTACCAAACATCTGTAAAGACTGCCACTAGTTTCTCACCTTTTCAACTTGTTTACGGGTTGGAAGTAGTCTTGCCTATAGAATTCCAGATCCCATATCTTAAGTTGGTAGTACAATTATTGCCAGACACTTCACCACTTAAAGAACACTTATTATATCTCGAGCAACTCGATGATCAATGACGTGATGCAACCTTGGCTAACGAGGCTCACAAGAAAAGAGTCAAGTGTCAGTATGATCGATTCGTTCATCCTTGGATTTTCTCCGAAGGCGACCTTGTCCTGGTCTATGACCAAGATAAGGATCCCCTGGGGGCAGGCAAGTTTAAACCCATGTGTTTCAGACCGTTCATCATGAAGGAAATATTAAAGAAGGGCACTTATCATCTGGTTGATTTTGAAGGGAACGCTTTAGCGGAGCCTAGAAATGGGCTCTACCTCAAGAAGTATTACTCGTAGGTGGGTCTCCTTGGGTGACTTCTTGTACATATGTATAGTTCTTATACATTTTTAGTTTTTGTCTTTTTGGTCTTATGGACATGTCATTTTGATGTCAAATTTTTCACTGTGGCTGATGT
>WSFP011276738.1:0-50729 GCA_009831015.1 Picea engelmannii
CTATACCAAGTGATCTCGGTAATCTTCTTAATCCCTCTTTACAAACTCCAGTAGTTGTTTCTTATTCTCTTGTTATACCATCTGTTGGAGTTCTAAGAAATTTGAATTTTGGGAGTTTTCTTGTTGATTTATCCCCTCCTATTATTGGCTTGGAAGGAGAGAGTTTTGACACCCCTATCTCCCCTGAAGTTGTGAAGTGGTTCAAACCAAGGACCATAGAAGGATTTCCCACTCTCGGATTTACCACTCTTCCCCCTATTAGAGTTGTTGCAGTTACAGAAGGGGAAACCTATGTTCCCTCTAGCCCCTCATCTTTATCTCCTAATACTCATCCTTTTCCTTTTTCTCCCAGAAGCACAACCCCAGTCTCACCTATCCAAAATCCATCTCCTCCTAGTTCTCCTCCAGTTCACGTCCAAATGGAAGGTGCTAATCCTCCTAGGAACATGATGGTTGAGATATTGGTTGCTAGATACGCCCCTTTGGTTTTACCTCAGCCTATGAATTCTCTCCCAGCCACAAACTACCTTAATTACATGCCCCAGTTCACAAGGGAGGGAGACATGACTGCATAAGAGCACCTTTCATCCTTTTATAGATTTGCAGAGATTCAAGTCATCGAAAATGAAGATGTGTGGATGAGATTTTTGTTAGAGAGCCTTTATGGTGATGTCAGGGATTGGTTTAAGGACTTGCCTCCTGTATCTATTAATGATTTTGTTGCTCTGGATGATTCATTCTTAAGACATTGAGGGAATAAAAAATATCTCCTTTATTATATTACAGAATTTGGGGAATTTAAGAGAGAAGAAGGGGAATATGTTTCAGACTTCTCAAAAATATTTAATAAGATGTATACAAATATTTCTGCTGAAATTAAACCCTTAGAAACATCCACCATGATGACTTATGTTGGTTATTTTGACCCTGATTTTTGCCTCCTGTTGAGAGAAAGAAGAGCTACCTCCTTGGCTCATATGCAATATGCATCCCTTGAAGTACAATCCAATATATTGGCAGCTGACAATATTAGGATTAAGGCTAATAGAGACAGAAGAAAAGCTAGGTATGAAACTCCGACGTCTAGTTCCTCTACTGAGCCCCCTCAAACAGATGAAGTGACCAAGCTACTAAAATCACTTTCTGCTAAAGTGGAAAGGTTGGAATTGGAAGGAAAGAAAAGCTATAGGAATCCCCCAAATGCTGATAATAGGGGTAGTTTCAAAAGACCAACTAATTCCCCTCATACCATCCAAATATATTAGAGAAATAGGGACAAAGATGATCAAAAAATCCAAACTCCTCTCCAAAATAACCTAGTTACTAATGAAGGTGAAGAGGAAGAAGATATTGATCCTACGATCCATTGCCTTGGAGATACCTCTTCGTCCCCTCATTTAACTCAATATGCATACCAAGAGGCCCTCATGAGTAATCAAATGAATGAGCTGAGTAAAGGAGAAAAGACAAGTAACGATTTGAATAGATATGACCTCGGATCCAAGAAGAAACAAGGAAGTCCTGACATTCCCGAGCGACCTTCTAGAGATGAGAAACCTGTTAAATATATAGCAGATAACAACAAAGAAAGAAAGGCACAAATCCCCCCACTAGTGGTAAAAAGTCCTATCCTAGAGGTGAAGGATATTCTAAAGCCTCCCTCCCCTTATATCTTTGAGCATGAGATTCAAAATATTAGAATCCCTGTAGCTCTCTCAGAGTTAGTCAAGCAAGAGGATTTCAAAAGGTGCCTATCAAAAAAAATTCAGCCTGAACCTGCATCTCAGTCCATAGACTCAGTTAACGTCTAAGATGAAAGGCCAGCTGTCATATTAGTGCCTTTGGTAGAGGATAGAGAGGACTCCTCCCCTCCCTTCTACACTTCATTGAATATCCATGATAAAGTGTTGCATAAATTCTTGATGGATTTAGGGGAATGTCATAATCTTATGCCTAAGATTGTAATGGAAGAGCTCAGGTTGGAGGTTACAAAATCCTACCACGACCTGTATTATTTCAACTCTAGGAAGGTGAAGTGCCTTGGGGTTATCAAATACCTAGCCATTTATCTATTCCAACTACCAATGAAGAGTGTGGTCGTGGATATCGTAGTGGTTGATGTCCCCCCTAAGTTTGGGATGCTCCTATCTAGATCTTGGATAAAGAGACTGGGGGGAACCTTGCATATGGAACTTTCATACACCACCATTCCTATGTTCGAGGGTGAACAAAGGAGACTTTATAGGGAAGAAAAACTTGCATATATCTTCAATGATGAAGAAAACCCCACCAACCATCCTATTTTTTATTTTGACACTGATTTGGGATCCAACATATTGCATCTCACTGATGCTCCTGAAACTCCTCTTGAAATCAGAAAGAAACCCATTAATTTTTGTGAAATCCCTCCTCCAACTACTTATGTTTGGAATATGTTCTTTGACAAAGCCTCTTCTAAAGAAGGTGTTGATGTTGGAGTGGTCTTTGTTTCACCTTGTCAAGAAACTATACCTTTTTCCTAAAAACTAGAATTTGAAACTACCAACAATGTGGCATAGTATGAAGCTATTGTTTTGGGTTTAAGGGTTGCAAGAGACATGAGGATTGAAGAGCTATCAGTATTTTGGGACACAAAAATAATTGTTCATCAGACCAAAAATATTTATCAAGCCAATCACCCTAGGCTTAATACTTACATAAATGAAGTATGGGACCTAGTGACAGTTTCTTCGTATCTTTCAACATTTCATTTATTCTAAGAGAGGAGAATACCATGGATGATTCTTTGGCTATCACAACAAGACATTTCAGAGTCCCATTTCCACCCAAACTCAAATATCATGTAGAGGTGAAGTATAGACCCTCTACACCTAACAATATCCAACATTGGAAGGTGTTTGAGGATGATAATGAGATCAAAAATTTTATTGAGTCTATTGATGAGTTCTTTGCTTTGCATATTGATCAGGATCATGATTATGAAAGTAACCCTCATGCAGATGTATTTTTAAATAAATTTTCCAATCACCATATTTTTCAGTTGCCTAGCAGCCATATTCCAAAGGGACTAGTTCCTTTAGAAAGGGTGTTTGATGGGAATGGTGTGCCAGTAAAGTTTATAGGTTCAACTAATGATGCCTATGTAACTGAGTACAATATTGGTACAGAAGAGGATCCCAAATTTGTCAAGTTCTCAAGCAACTTGTCAAGAGAGAAAAGGGTTGAATATGTTGAACTGTTAAAAGAGTTTGTTGATGTGTTTTCTTGGACATATGAATATCTCAGAACATATGACACAAGTATCATTGAGCAAAAAATCCCATTGAAGGAAGAGTCCAAGACATTTAGGCAGAAGTTGACACAAATAAATCCTATGTTGTTGCCCATTATGGAGAAAGAGGTAAAAACGATTTTGGATGCCCAGATTATCATTCCTTTGAGGTATTATGAATGGGTGGCCAACTTGGTCCCAATGAGAAAGAAGAATGGAGAAATTAGACCATGTGTCGATTTCCAAAATTTGAATAGAAGTTATAAAAAGGACAACTAACCCTTACCAAATATGGAACACATATTACATAGGGCGATAGGTGCATCTAGGATGTCCATGATTGATGGTTTTTCTGGCTACAATTAGGTCTCTGTCTTTTCTGAAGATAGAGAGGAGAAAATCTTCACCACTACTTGGGGTACATTCATGTATGCTAAGATTCCCTTTGGGTTAATGAATGTAGGAGAGAACTTTCAGCGAGCCATGTACATAGCCTTTATTGGAGAGAAGAACAAGTTTGTGGTCCTTTATTTGGATGACATAACAATCTTCTCACGATCTCATAAAGAACATTATGGTCATTTAAGAAATGTCTTCTTGAAATGAAGAACATTTCCTCTCTCTTTAAATCCCAAAAAGTCATTATTTGACATGAAAGAGGGGAAATTGTTAGGAAACATTGTGTCAGCTGAGGGAGTAAAGATTGATCCAAGCAGGGTAGAAGCTATCCAAAAATTTTCATTCCCTAGATCCAAGAAAGAAGTCCAGTCTTTCTTAGGGAACATTAATTTTTTGAGACAGTTTGTTTCAAATTTTGGTGAGTTTGGTAAATTTTATTACATCCATGTTGAGGAAAGGGACTGAGATCAAATGGACTATTTAATCTCACAACTCTTTTGATCAAATAAAGAAGGCCTTGACTAAAGCACATGTGCTCATCAGTCCTGATTACTCCAAAGATTTCTGATTTTCTCCTTTCCTTCATTTGACACAGTATCAGTTGTTTTGTTGCAGAAGAATGTTGAAGGGTTATAGAAACCCATTTCCTTTTTTAGTAGGGAACTGAGAGACGTTGAAGTAAAGTATGACATCATGGAAAATCAAGCCTATGCTTTGGTCAAAGATCTCAAATATTTCAGAGTTTATGTGCTACATTCAAAAGTCATTGCATATGTCCCTTCAACTTCTTTGAAGGAGATCCTCATTCAAGTTGACATGGACAGAAGAAGGAGCAAGTGGATTTCCAAGATCCTTGAATTTGATCTTGAGATAAAGCCCACCAAATTGGTTAAAGGCCAAGGTTTAGCTAGGTTGCTGCCTGAATCTAATTGAAAATCTTTGCGGGTCCATTTCATCAACAGTTGTTCAGAAAATTAGCAAGCTAAGTTGTCTGATGAAGGTTCTCAAGTAATCCCTCCATTGGTAGGATGCACTTGGTACAAGGATATTATATTTTTCCTACAGAAGTTGCAGCCTCTTGATGGTATGGAAAAGAACAAGGTGAGAGATTTGAAGCTCAAATCAATTAAATAGTGTCTTATTGATCAAGTTTTATATTGGAAAGACCCTTTAGGAGTGATTTTGAGATTTCTAGACCCACAGGAATCCAAAAATATTATGTATGATTTTCATGACAGTTTATGTGGAGGACATCACCTTTGGAGAACCACAATCTACACGATTCTCAAGGATGGGTTTTTTTGGCCTATTATCTTAACAGACATCTATGCAAAAATCAGGTCTTGTGTCAATTGTCAGAAATTCTCTGGAAAGAAACAACTCAAGTCTTTTCCATTGAAACCTGTGGTAGCTTCAGGTCCCTTTCAACAGTGGGGCCTAGATTTTTTGGGGAAATTCATCCTACTTCAAGTGGTTAACATAGATGGATCTTGACTACCATAGACTACTTTACTAAATGGATAGAAGCCATACCCACAAGAAATTCTTCCCACAGGGTAATCATTGGTTTTCTTGAGGATATTATAGCAAGCTTTGGTTGTCCAAATATAATTGTCACTGATAATGCTACATCTTTCAAGGCTGAACCATTGATTAAGTTTTTTGAATAGTTTGGAATCACATTGATTCACTCTACTCCTTACTACCCCCAAGGGAATGGACTGGCAGAATCCTCTAACAAGAGCCTTATTAAGATCATCAAAAGACTGTTAGAGGACAACAAGAAGGCCTAGGATACAAAGCTTAAATTTTCTTTATGGGATGGAAGAGTGACAACAAAAATATCTCTTGGTGTCTCTCCTTTCCAACTAGTGTATGGAGTTGAGTCCATATTTCCCTCTCAGCTCGCCTTACCTGTGGTAAAATTCTTCCAATATTATCAAGGATAACTAGATAATATGATCAAAAGAATACAACAACTGGTAGAAGCACAAGAGACAATGGAGAAACTAGTGGAAAAAGCCCATGACCATCAATAGAATATCATGCAGGCTTTTGACGGAAGATTAAGGAAAGGCCTGATGTTCACGATATACCTCTACACTTTCATCACCAATTTCTTCCTCCTACTCACCTTTACTCCAACTTACTCACTGAAGTTGCTCCAAGACCTCAATTGCTTGTGCATACCAGTCTAGATTTCTAAGTTAGAATGTTATTTTCATTGAGTCTTCTCCATTTTACCACCTAAAACTCATTTACATTTACTGTATAAATTGATGGGTATTGGTATTACCTTATATGCAATCTGAGGGTGAATTCTAGTGCTAACATTTATGCCACCATTTTCGAGGAATGAATTGAAGACTTTTCCTGGGATAGAACGATAAAGAAGATTTGATTCTGAAGGTGCATCAGATATCAATACCATTGAAGATTGCAGTTTGCACCTAGTGACTCCAATATTTTAGTTGTGTCTCTGAAAGGAAGACACTCGAGGTCTACTCCACAACTGCCTCTAGACACACTTGAAGTTGACCCAAAGAAAATTATCAGAAAAGGAAAATTCACTCATGAAGGTACTTCAACTGTTGTACCAGGTGATCTTGATAATCTTCTTAATCCCTCTTTAAAAACTCCAGTAGATTCTTCTTATTCTCCTGTTATATCATTTGATGGAGTTTCAAGAAATATGAATTTTGGGAGTTTCCCCGTTGATTTCTCCCCTCCTATTCTTGGTTTGGAAGGAGAGATTTTTGACACCCCTATCTCGCCTGACGTTTTGCAGTGGTTCAGACCTAGGAACTTAGAAGGATTTCCCACTCCAAGCTTCACCACTCCTCCCCCTATTTGAGTTGTTGTAGTTACATAAGGGGAAACCTGTGTTCCCTTTGGCCCCTCATCTTTATGACCTAATTCTCAGCCTTTTCCTTTTTCTCCCAGAAGCACAACCCTAGTCTCACCTGTCCAAGCTCCATCTCCTCCTGGTTCTCCTCTAGTTCACATTCAAATGGAAGGTGCTAATCCTCCTAGGAATATGATGGTTGATATATTGGTTACTAGATATGCCCCTCTGGTTTTACCTTGGCCTGTGAATTCTCTCCCAGGCATGAACTACCTTAAGTACATGCCCCAGTTCACAAGGGAGGGAGACATGACTGCAAAAGAGAACCTTGCATCCTTTTATAGATTTGCAGAGATTCAAGTCATCAAAAATGAAGATGTGTGGATGAGAGTTTTTATACAGAGCCTCGATGGTGATGCCAGGGATTGGTTTAAGGATGTGCCTCCTAGATATATTGATGGGATTGTTGCTCTGGATGATTCATTATTAAGACATTTGGGGAATAAAAAATATCTCTTTTATTATGTTACATAATTCAGGGAACTTAAGAGAGAAGAAGGGGAATCTATTTCATACTTCTTGAAAATATTAATGAGATACATAAAAATATTTCCACTAAAATTAAACCTACAGAAACCTCTGCCAAGATGAATTATGCTAGTGCTTTTGACCCTAATGTTTTCCTCCTATTGAGTGAAAGAAGAGATACCTCCTTAGATCATATGCAAGATGCAGCCCTTGAAGTAAAATCCAATATATTGGCAGCTGACAAGCTTAGGAGTAAGGATGATAGAGAGAGAAGAAAAGGTAGGTCTAAAACTCTGACTTCTAGTTCCTCTACTGTGCCTCGTCAAATGGATGAAGTGACTAAGCTACTAAAATTACTTTCTGCTAAAGTGGAAAGGTTGGAATTGGAAGGAAAGAAGAGTTATAGGAATCCACCAAATGATTATAATAGGGGTATCTTCAAAAGACAAACTAATTCCCCTCAGACCATCCAAAGAGATCAGAGATATAGAGACAGAGATGATCAGAAAATCCAAACTCCTCTCCAAAATAACCTAGTTACTGATGAAGATGAAGAGGAAGAAGATATTTATCTTGCAATCCATTGCCTTGGAGATACCTCTTGGTCCCCTCATTTAACTTAGTATGCATACAAAGAGGCCCTCATGAGTAATTAACTGAATGAGTTGAGTAAAGGAGAAAATACCAACAACGATTCAAATAGATATGACCTCAGATCCAAGAAGAAAGACAAAAATCCTGACATTCCCGAGTGGCCTGCTAGAGCTGAGAAGCCTGCTAAGGATATAGTAGATAGCAACAAAGAAAGAAAGGCACAAATTCCCCCACCAGTGGTCAAAAGTCCTATCCTAGAGGCGAAGGAGATCCTAAATCCTCCCTCCCCTTATAGCTTTGAGCATGAGATTCAAAATATTAGAATCCCTATAGCTCTCTCAGAGTTAGTCAAGGATGAGGATTTCAAAAGGTGCCTATCAAAAAAAGTTCATCCCGAACCTACATCTCACTCCACAGACTCAGTCAACCTCTAAGATGAAAGGCCAGCTGTCATCTTAGGGCCTTTGGTAGAGGATAAAGAAGAATTCTCCCCTCCCTTCTACACTTCATTGAAAATCCATGATAATATGCTGCATAACTTCTTTATGGATTCAAGGTCATCTCACAATCTTATGCCTAATATTGTCATGGAAGAGCTTGGGTTGGAGGTTACAAACGCATACCACGACCTATATTATTTTGAATCTAGGAAGGTGAAGTGCCTTGGGGTTATCAAAGACCTGTCTGTTTCTCAATTCTAGATGCCAATGAAGAGTGTGGTCATGGATATTGTAGTGGTTGATGTCCCCCCTAAGTTCAAGATGCTCCTGTCTAGATCTTGGATAAAGAGACTGGGGGGAACCCTACAGATGGAAATTTCATACACCACCATTCCTATGTTCAGGGATGAACAAAGGAGACTTTACAGGGAAGAACATATTTCACACATCATCAGTGATGAAGCAAACCCCACCAACCATCCTATTTTTTATTTTGACACTGATTTGGGATCCATCATATTACAGCTGACTGATGCTCCTGAAACTCCTCTTGAAATCAGAAAGAAACCCAATACTTTTTGTGAAATAAATCCTCCAACTACCTTTGTTTGGAAGATGGTATTTGACAGAGCCTCTTCTAGAGAGGGTTCTGGTGCTAGAGTGGTCTTTGTTTCACCTTGTCAAGAAACTATACCATTGTCCTACAAACTAGAATTTGAAACTACCAACAATGTGGTAGAGTATGAAGCTCTTGTTTTGGGTTTAAGGGATGCAAGAGACATGGGGATTGAAGAGCTATCAGTATTTTGGGATGCATAACTAATTGTTCATCAAATCAAAAATATTTATCAAGCGAAGCACCATAGGCTTAAGACTTACAAAAATGAAGTATGGGATCTAGTTGACATTTTCTTCCTAGCATTCAACATTTCATTTATTCCAAGAGAGGAGAATACCATGGTTGATTCTTTGGATATCTCAGCAAGCCATTTCAGAGTCCCATTGCCACCCAAACTCAAATATTATGTAGAGGTGAAATATAGATCCTCTATACCCGAAGATGCCCAGCATTGGAAGGTGTTTGAGGATGATAATGAGATCAAAAATTTTCTTGAGTCTATTGATGAGTTCTCTGCTTTACATATTGATCAGGATCATGATTATGAAAGTAACACTCATGCAGATGTATTTTTAAATAAAATTGTCAATTACCATATTGTTCTACTACCTAGCAACCATATTCCAAAGGGACTAGTTCCTTTAGAAAGGTTGTTTGATGGGAATTATGTGGCAGTAAAGTTTAAAGGTTCAATTGATGATGCCGATGTAACTGAGTACAATATTGGTACAGAAGAGGATCCCAAATTTGTCAAGTTGTCAAGAATCTTGTCAAGAGAGCATAGGGTTGAATATGTTGAACTGTTAAAAGAGTTTGTTGATGAGTTTGCTTGGACATATGAATATGTTAGAACATACGACACAAGTATCATTGAGCAAAAAATGCCATTGAAGGAAGATTCCAAGCCATTTAGGAAGAAGTTGAGATAAATAAATCCTATGTTGATGCCCATTATGGAGAAAGAGGTAAAAAATATTTTGGATGCCCAGATTATCATTCCTTTGAGCTTTCTAAATGGGTGGCCAACTTGGTCCCAGTGAGAAAGAAGAATGGAGAAATTAGACTATGTGTCGATTTCCGAAATTTGAACAAAAGTTATAAAAAGGACAACTACCCCTTATCAAATATGGAACACATATTACAGAGGGTGACATGTGCATCTAGGTTTTCCATGATTGATGGTTTTTTTGGCTACAATCAGGTCTCTGTCTTGCCTGAAGATAGAGATAAGACAAGCTTCACCACTCCTTGGGGTACATTGATGTATGCTAAGATACCCTTTGGGTTGATGAACGTAGGAGAGACCTTTCATCGAGCCATGGACATAGCCTTTATTGGAGATAAGGATAAGTTTGTGGTCATTTATTTGGATGACATAACACTGTTCTCACAATCTGATAAAGAACATTATGGTCATTTAAGAAAGGTCTTCTTGAAATGCATAACATTTGGTCTCCCTTTAAATCCAAAAAAGTAATTGTTTTCCATTGAAGAGGGGAAACTGTTAGGACACATTGTGTCAGTTGAGGGAGTAAAGATTGATTCAAGCAGGGTAGAATCTATCCAAACTTTTTCATTCCCTAGATCCAAGAAAGAAGTCCAGTCTTTCTTAGGGAAAATTAATTTTTTCAGAAGGTTTGTTTCAAATTTTGTTGATTTGGTAAAGTTTATCATAGCCATGTTGAGGAAAGGGGATGAGATCAAATGGAATGTTGAATCTCGCAACTCTTTTGATCAAATAAAGAAGGCCTTGACTGAAGCACTTGTGCTCATCAGTCCTGATTACTCCAAAGATTTTCTGATTTTCTCCTTTGTTTCATTTGACACAGTAGCAAATGTTTTGTTGCAGAAGAATTTTGAAGGGTTAGAGAAACCCATTTCCTTTTTTAGTAGGGCACTGAGAGACTTTGAAGTAAAGTATGACATCATGGAAAATCAAGCCTATGATTTGGTCAAGTATCTCAAAGCTTTTAGAGTTTATGTGTTGCATTCAAAATACATTGCATATGCCCCTTCAACCTCTGTGAAGGAGATCCTCATTCATCCTTACATAGACATAAGAAGGAGCAAGTGGATTGCCAAGATCCTTGAATTTGGTCTTGAGATAAATCCCACCAAATTGGTTAAAGGCCAAGGTTTAGCTAGGTTGTTGTCTGAATCTAATTTCAAATCTTTGGGTGTCCATTTCATCAACAGTTGTTCAGAAAATCAACAGGTTGAGTTGTCTGATGAAGGTTCTCAAGTCAACTCTCCATTGGTAGGATGCACTTGGTACAAGGATATTATATTTTTCCTAAAAAAGTTGCATCCTCTTGATGGTATGGAAAATAACAAGGTGATATATTTGAAGCTTAAATCATTTAAATATTGTCTTATTGATCAATTTTTATATTGGAAAGACCCTTTATGAGTTCTTTTGAGATGTATAGTGTTATAGGATAAATCCGTGAGTGCGGACACAAAATGATCTCCCAAGATCCACCTGGATCTAGAACAAAACAGGACAGAATAATACACTTTCCCTAGATCTAGACTATTGAATGAACTAAGAGGTAAGGATCATGACCATACATTATGAACGCTTTCCTTAGATGTTTGTTTTTCCAAGCTTCACTCCAATGCTCTTGTCCCATTCAGATCATGATAGTACAAACCAATCAAAGTAAAGGAAGATTAATATATTCAATAGCTAGTCTATACATATGATCAAGGAGTTATGTAATAAAGTGACATCATCTTTATGGGAAAGAGACATATTACTGTATTGAATTAATTGAAAGTGAAACTTACAACCTGAGCCTTGATGTCGTAGGTATCCTTTCGATGGCTCCTAGCTCTAACACACACTTGCTCATGCATGAAGAAAATCAACCACTTGTGATGACCTTGTTGTTGTCTCTTGCTGTTGTAGCATCAGTCCTCCATACAGTCTTGCACTAATTCTCTAATCAATCTCTAGCTAGCTTGTTGCTTGTTTGTTTAACCCTTTCCATGAGAAATCTCCTCAATATATAGGAGAAGATAGATTAGTTACTTGGATAGGAAATGATCCCAAGATATCTGGAATGCCAGCACCTGAATAACCATTCGAAGCCAACTCATGTTTCTAGAAGATTCCTTTCTAGAAGGTTCAAGATTTCATCTTTTTCCTTCCTTTGGAACATGTTTGCACCCTGGATATTAGTTACAGTGCAAGAGGTTCGCACTCAAGCTTAAAGAAGCCTGCGAGAATCAGGCATTCTCGCGGGCAGATATATAGGTAGCCTATGAACATCCTTTAAAAGCATGATTTATGGAAGAAGACAAATGCAACTTTTCTCAGGAAAGTGTTCTTAGTGAAGAGATTGATTTTCCATCATCATAACATCATCATGATATCATCGCAATGACCAAAATTGCGGATAACAGAATGCCCCCCAAAGTCTAAGAGTGGAACTAGTGACAGTCAATGGACTTTGTAAGTTGCATGTGTGTGTCAAGAACCAAGAGCACATCTAATCGGAAACCTGCAAACATCCAAGCATTAGCAGAATATCATGTATACCAATTTCGGAGGTAGGCACTCCCATACTCAGATCATAGACTGATGACATCATAAACAAAGGTCATGGCCACCAATCATACACTGTGGATCCATGCAGTCATAATATAACATAGCCACCTAAATACACTGTGTATCTATGCGACAAACTTTCAATCAAGACGACATAGCCACGAAATATACACAGTGGATCTATGTGTCACAAATTATACATACTCCATCGCAACCTAGATCACAAAGATAATATCCAGGGTCTTCAATCTTATCGCCCAAAGTACGAGTCTAACCATGTGATTACATGTGTTGAAGTCGAACATGGCAGAAACCACTTGATTACTGGTCATTGATGCAACCGTTAAAAAGTACGAGGGAAATCACCATTGATGTCAATGACTCCCAAGGTACTATAGTACAATCCATCGAGTGTGAATAAATGAGTTGATGTTGAACATCCGACGGAATCTTTCGATCAGGGGTCAATGATGTAAACCCACTGTCGAAAGAGAGAAACTTGCCATTGAGTCATGCAAGCTTCAAGGTACTAAATAATTTCTAAGTCTTGATTCCGGATAATGTGTTGAAGTCGACGGAACAAGCCTCGTCACAGGAGGTCCTTAACGTATCCCCCATCAGTGACACAGAATGAGTAACTAAGTTTGAGAGTGAAACAGAGTATGTGACAATTGGACTTTGGACACAGGGAAGGCCGACACAGAATGAATAGATAACTGCAGATGGTCGACTCAAATAGAGGCTTCAGATGGACTGCTCTTGAACATATGAATGACACGACCAATGATTTGGAAACATAGACTCAAAGACGATACATGGAATGACCTTGATATCAAATAGAATGAGAGACAAATGGATTACCCAAACCGGCTTCAGATGATGAATAGGGGGTGTCATGTTCAATAGCGACACTTACTGCCAATTAATACAAAGATGAAACATATCCCTTTCCCAAATTTTCCCCCACCATTTATGGCAAGTACCTCTTTATTTTTATGCAAGCTTGAAGAGGATCACATATGCTTGTTGATATAAGCTCATCCTTCGGACGAGTCCCTCGGAGTATTTTTAACGAACCCTAGGAAGGAGTGGTTCGGTCCCATTACGGGTCAGTCAATGTTTGTTTAACGAGTCCAGAGATAGTAAACTCGAAGTTTTTTCAGGATTATAGAGTTTGGAAAAACACTTAAAAGAGAACTCTCTCAGTTCCTTTTTCATACAGTATTCCAACGAGACCGAAAAAGGGTTAAACTATCGCTCGAAGGACGCATACTTCAAACACTTTAACGAGCATGAAAATAGCAAGATCGCTCGGAAATCTTTTCATGTTTAGAGAGTCTGAAAAGAGCTTAAAGTTAACTCCAGGGGGGTTCCTTTTCCGTGTAATCACAGCAAGCCCGGAAAAGAGATAAAACAACGCTTGATCACGTTTTTATATTTTTGACAAGCGCAAGAACAGATAAAAAGTGCTCAAGGTTTTATATCAAAACCATAGAAAACAACTAAAACTATACCACACCAAAAAATCGTCCATAACCCTCCATGTTTCATACCTGCAATTTACTTCACTCATTTCCTCATTAGCAATTAGGGTTAAATACTGAATATATATAAAAAACCCACTTTCGACATAGTAAAAAAGTAATTAAAACAAACCCATAACACATTTTACCATATCATTTTACCCTTTTACCATTTGAGTGCAAAAACTTCCATTTTACCTTCTACCTTCATCGTCGATTTTCAGGAGCTTCGGGCCATCATTCCTCGAGCCATCTGTGGTGTTTTGGTAAGCTCTCCATTCTCTAGCTTTTCATGGTTCAAATTCATGATTTCATTGGTTAAATTTCAAGTTTTGAGTCAATTTTTGAAACCCTATGCGTGTAGAGGGATTCTCACAGGCTACCCATACAGGACCTACGAGAATGCCTCATTCTCACAGGCGGACCTAAGGCAGCATGAGAGAAGTTCTCACTGTGTGCCATAGGTCACCTACGAATAGCACAAAGTTCAAAAAATTTTGTAATGTTTAGCCAATAAAAAAGGTTTATTTCATGAAAGAGAGTTTTGACCATCTTCATATGTTTCCCATACAGGTTTATAACCATCATAATGGTGCTCGAATGGAGAGAACAAGAACACGAGGAAGATAATACAAACGCCAAAAATCACCCTCAAACCATTGTTGCCTTAAGAAATTGTGGTCTCCTGAAATATTTCCGCATCCCGGGCATGAGAGCCCAAGTTCGATTGCTAGAGTACTTGATCCGAATGTGGGACCCGGATCAACAAGTATTCATCATAGGAGCTCATACCTTGACTATAGACATCAAGGAAATCTATTTCTTGACTGGGTTATCCAGACAAGGGTCCTATGTCAGTTTGACCGGTAGCCGAAGGGGTGGTTTAAAAATGAGTGAGTATTGCAGGAAGTACTGCGTGCCTGAGGCTGAACGACAAAAAGGGAAAGTGGCCATTTGGGGAGTGACTATTATAACTCTCTGTACCATTCTCTTTACTATCACTCGGATGGCAGGAAGTGATGCCCCACATATGGCTCTGCAGAGCTATTTTCAGTATGTCATCGAGTGTACTGAGCCCTGGGTATTCAACTGGGCTGATGCAGTTTTACATAGTCTTAAAAAACAACTAACCAAATGCAGGCGTGGAGATCTAAAACAGTTCGGGTATGGAGCTCTGTTAGTGTCCTTCTTCTGTGAGAGGGTCCCGGTGTTTAGGCTTCAAGCTGAGTGGCACTTTCCGGGTCCCAGGGACCCAAGGATGTTAAGATGGTGTCGACTCATGGCCAGACATGTGGTAGGACCGATTGTCAGGTATGACGATATGTTCTTCGACTGGCTTCAAGGCCAAGTGCTGATGGTAGAAGATTATGCATACGCTGGCTTAGAGTTTCATGGTGATCCCGACCTTGCACTGCCTGAGGATGCACAGTGGGGAGACCTCGGTAAGAAGTACACCAATCTTAATTTTGTTTAAATGTTTTTTTTTTTGTATTTTTAACATATTTAAATGTTTTTTGTTTTATAGATTTATCTGAAGACTAACACCAAATTTTTATTGATAACACAGATGTTGGGGCATATAGACCTGCTGGTAGTTCTCTTGTCCAGTGTCGAGGAGAGGCAGCAGTTGCTGTTCCCCAGTATGCCGAGGACTATCTGACAGTGGAGCAGAACTTAGAGGGTCTGATGGCCGACGTTCCAGATATGACTCTGGAGGAGATTCCACGGCACGATCAGCGTCACACTGTGGGAGTCTCTGCCTCTATGGGTCGCTTGCTCCGCAGAGTTGCTAGGACCTTAGTGTGATATCGTGAACATCATCCTTGATGTCATTATGTAGAAGCTATGGGCTTCAATTTTTGATATTTTGGTCTTCGGACACATTTTGTAAAAACAAACTTTGATCGTTATATATATATACATGGTTTCTACCGGCTTACTTTACATTGTGTACATTTTAATGTGTTTGATTTATAAGTGATTTAAATGCCTGTCCAATACATAATTAGCTAAAGCATCTGTCAATGTATTAAGACATCTAGGAATGTGTTGATATTCTATGTAATCAAAATGTCGTTCCAAGAGGAGAATCCACAAATATACCCTTAATAAAGTAGGACTTCGAATAGAATAATACATTACTCAGTTGTAGTACTACCAGCTGCGAGTCAAGTCGGACAACCAAATGACGAATTCCGAGAGAGATAACATCAACCAGTAATTCAACCATGGTGCTATACTCTGCGATGTTGTTGGTTGCACGGCCAAGACATACACCTCATAAAGATATAAGCTCGTTTGTTGGGGCATAGATTGCCCATGCAGTGGAAGCTAGGTTCCGAGTACTACGGCTAGCATCGTCGGCGAAGCCAATATAAGGTAGCGAATACTCCAACATTTGGCAATCAAACACAACGTCACGTAAGGGCAGAGACCATATAACATCAAAAACAAAACTAAAGTAACACACACACGCAGTATGATACATAAAATACAAGTACTCATGCACAAATGACTCATGCATAGTACTTCTTTAAGTACAACCCATTCCTGGGTTCACTCAAAGGTACACCATCATAATCCACTAGCTCATACGCTCCTTTTTCCAAAACTTTGCTAATAATGTAAGGCCCATGCCACATAGGTTCGAATTTCCCATCTCCTAAGACATCTTTATCTTGTTCATACAGAAGAACAAGATCTCCTTCAGAGAAGACACGAGGTTTGACATGCTTGTCATACTGTGCCTTAACACGTTTCTTCTGGGCTTTGATTACAAGAGTAGCGTCACAGCGAGTCTCTTCTAATCGCATCAAATACAATAGACGTTCCTCTTCGGTAGAAGTATTAGGTAAGATCTCTACGGCTAGCTTCAAAGACGGTATTTCACATTCTATTGGCAGAATGTCTTCCATGCCATAAACTAATCGAAAAGGTGTAAATCCCGTGGCAGACTTAACAGATGTCTGATACGCCCACAATGCCGAAAATAACATTGTGTGCCAGCTGGTTTTATGTATTCCTATCATCCGTCGAATCATCGTTATGAGAACCTTATTGATGGCTTCGACCTGGCCATTATCCTGTGGATAATAGGGTGTTGAGATATCATGACGAAGGCCCAACTTCTCTGTAAGTTCAGACATCATATAATTCCTAAAATGACTACCGTGATCGGTAACGATAGCCTGAGGCACACCAAAACGAGTGATGACATGGTTGAAAATAAATAACACTGTAGTCTTCCCAGTATTATCGAATGTTGGCATCGCCTGAGCCCACTTAGTAAAATAATCGATAGCTACAATAATATAACCATGCCCCCCGGCCGAGTGAGGGTGACATGTCATAAAATCAATGCCCCATTTAGCGAATGGACCTACTGAGACCACAGGATGAAGGGAGCAAGATGCGACCAAATTTTTTGATTATAGGTCTAGAAAGCATGACACTTCTGAACAGCAGTAATGCAGTCCTTGAACAAGGAAGGCCAAAAGTAACCTACACGTAAGATCTTCTGGGCAGTAGCATACCCAAACATATGACCACCACATGCTTCTGAATGGCAGTCATTCAAATCTTTCTCAGCTTCTTCAAAATTCAAACAATGTCAAAAGACAGATTCAATGCCTCGACGGTATAGAGTATCGTCGAGGATAATATAATGACGTGCTTGATAACGGACATGACGGTGTTCGGCACTAGACAAAGCAGGCCAGAAATTTTGAGTTTGGAGATATATAATGATATCTCCGTACCAAATATCGTCAGTACTGATAAGGAAAAGTGACTCGTCAGGTAACGAATCAACTGCTATTTTTTCCGTGGCCGTGTGGGGAAAATCACAAATTAACTCAGCGAAAACTAGGGATTTCTTCGACGTGGCGTGATCGAATTCCAAATCGAACTCCTGGAGAATAACAATCCACTTGGAGTACTTGCCCCGCAACAATTGACATGTCAATATATGTTGCATGGGGTTATAGTGTGAAATCACTGTAGTCTTCCTGGAGAGAATATAATGACGAAAACGTTGGACTGCTTGAACAGCAGCCAAAGCCAGCTTCTCAACATGTTGGTACTTGATTTTCGTGGATGATAAAATTCTACTCAAGTAATAGATAACATGTTCATCGTGGTTATCATCCTCTTGAACGAGGACCATGCCAATAGTATACTCGGAAGCATCTAGATAAAGAAAGTAATCTCGACTATAATCCGGAGGGAAAAGAAGAGGAGCTTTGGTGAGGGACAATTTTAAAGCTTCAAAAGCGTTGTTAGCAACCTTATCCCAGACAAACTCGGAACCTTTCTTTAGAAGACGTGTGAAACCACGAGTAATCTCGGCGTAATTTAGAATGAAACGACGAAGAAAGTTTGCTTTCCCCTACAAACTTTGTAACTGGCATAATGAATAAGGAGGAGGGAGATTAAGAATCGCCTCAACCTTAATAGGATCTACCTGGATCCCCTGATGTGAAACAATGAGCCTGAGAAGATGGCCGGACTCTATGCAAAAGACACATTTATGAGGATTCAAGCGAATGTGATAGAATCGGAAATGAACGAAAATTGCTCATAGATGATTAGGGTGATCGACTCAGCGTAAAGAATGAGCCGGCAAATAGTCCAAATAAGGTTGAACGATATGATTGATATCGTGAAATGCGTAAGACATAGCACGTTGGAATGTTGCACCTGCGTTCTTCAGACCGAAAGGGAGTTTTCTATAGGTGAAAGTACCCCAAGGACAAATAAAAGCCATTTTATGTTGGTCCTCAAGAGTGATATTAATTTTATTATAGCCGGAAAATCCATCCATGAGGGAAAAGATTTCACTGCCGGCACAGTCATCGACGATCTGGTCAACGAAAGGGGTTGGAAAATTGTCTTTCGGACAAGCTTTGTTAATATCCTGAAAATCAACACAAACGTGTATACTACCACCTTTCTTATCAATCGGTACAGGGTTGGAAACCCATTCTGTCAATGCCACGGGATAAATAAAACCGGCTTTAAGAAGTTTTTCAACTTCGAGTTTAATGGCTGCCTCTTTACGTGGATGGACAGGACGGAGGCGTTGCCAGACTGGCTTAGCTCCGAGGTACATTTTGATCTCATGCATGAAAATAGTAGGGTCGATACCCGACATCTCTTCGTAACTCCAGGCAAAGATATCACGAAATTCCTTGAACAATGCAGTATAGGTGACAATTTCCTCTGGAGAACACGAAGCTCCAATATGAACATTTTCAACAATCCCAGGTTTAACTGAAATATCAATGGGTATCATGGGAGAAATATTGTTGAGGTTCCCTTCTGCAAACACATCACGTGTAGATCCGGGAACAGTCGTTATGACAACAACGCTCGACGGAGTCGAAATCCGCTGATAATTATCGAGAGTGTGTTGTTCCAGAAACAATATGGAATGATGATGCCCATCGTCCCAAGGTGTATCGACCATGATAGACATGATCATCTCTTTAGTGGGTAAGATGACACAGAAAGGATCGGGAGACAACTCTTCAAGAGAAGGTGGAGAAGGTGTTGCCGATTGAATCGAGCGATAAGCAAACTCAATCGGACTTAACGACATAATGTCACCGAAACGAGGATGATCTCTTGGATCAGGGACTATCCAAGGGTCAAAAGACACTGGAAGCTCATAAGGAATGGCGTAGATCATATTAATCGAAGCAACTGACGGGTGTAGAATATCGGGTGGTGGTGGTATGGGAAAAGTACCCATTAACGAAGAGTCCTTTAAGAGACCGACTCCAACATTCTCGTAACCCGGTGGGGTTTTAGCTATAAATGACACGTTTCCAGTGTGAGTATCAGAATTAAAGAAGGCAAGTTGATCAACTATAAAAATCTTTCCTTGATGGAGAAAACGGACTACACGGAACAGTGTTGACACAACAGCTCGCATAGAATCTACCCAGCTACAGCCAAGAAGAAGATTATAATCTAGGGGAGCATCGAAAACTTCCACTTCAACTTGGACTGTCTTACCTTCAAGAGTAACCAGCAATGACGGAAGAACACCGTAAGGCCTAAAACCTGAGCCATTGAAGGCTTTCAAAGTATTTTGTGATTCAGTTAACAGAGGAGAGCCAATGGCTTTCCAACAAGTAAGAGACATTACACACGTAGAGGCACCCTCATCAACAACAGTTCAGCAGATGCTCTTTTCGGAGACAATAACTTGTATCTGAAAAGCAAGCTGTGGGGGTAACCTTGGAACATGGTCGTCCAAGTCAAATACTATCAAATTCATATCTGTAGGATCAATTCCACCTATGGATTTCAGCAGAGCCCTTCGTTGTGCAGGACAATACTGAAGGACTTCAAGGGCAGACATCGCTGAAGGCGCTTGGGCCAGATCTTCGACAATGCTATAGTTATGGGCAGCATGAGCATGAGGATTGAATGCCAATTTCTTAACGACACCTTTTGGGGGTCGCAGGACTGTATCAAGGCTCGGTCTTTCGAGATGAAGAGGATCGTTCATAGGTGGATTTGGCAGAGAGAGTTGTACCAAATCAGGAGGTAAATCGTCAACCTTCTCCTTAGATGGAGAATAGTCTTTGGCTCTAGTCGCGATGGCAACGTCATTGTTCTTAGAATCACTGGTGAACATCAAAACATATGATGTTGTAGACGTAGAAGGTTGGTCATGAATGACCAAAGAGGCCTATTGCTGAGACGGGAAGGGTTGGGACAAGACTACCAGTGTACAGGGTTTGGGCGTTCCTTGAAGAAACTTATTAACCTTGGCACATCTAGGACAATCCTTCGTGTAGTGATCGTCACCACAAATAAGGCAAGGGTAGCGTGGCTTGCGCTTATCCCGGTCTCCAACAGGAGGGGTTTTGGCTTGCTCATTCGGATTATTATTTTTACTCTCCTTATTCTTGCCTCTCCCTTTCTTATATTTGTTCTTACCGGTTGGCATAGACTGAACAACGTTCACTTCAGAAGTTTTACTGGCGGGAGGAGCAGGAGACAGAGCATTTTGAACATTAGAAGAATTGGATTTAGGGGTTATACTTGAAACCAAATGTGAGTGGGTATGAGCAGTACCAATCACACCATCAGCTGCATGCGAGGCAGTTGGAGCAGTTGAAGTGCTGGAAGTACCAGGACGAGGCAAATCAGGTAATAAGTCATAAAGAGTTTCCGTTTGTGAATAAACGAGATCAAGATACTGAGCACGACTTATAGCCTGCTCTTCTGTAACAACACCGCCCATAGCAATGTCTTTACTAATTTTGTTCACAAAAGATTTTGTAAACCATTTTGCCAGTAATCGATCGGGAAGCTCAAGTTTAATGAGATGTCGCCTCCTTCTCCACTCATGAATATGATCAGATATATGAGTGCTTGAACTTTGTTTGAAGGAAGTTAAAATCTCCTTCCCAGTATCGTAACGGATCGGTAACTGGTAGTGTGTGAGAAAATCCATAGCTAGGGTGTTGAAATTGGAAAAGAAACCTCATGGAAATTCAATATACCACTTCGCAGCGGAACCTGTGAGGGTTCGTTGAAAAAGACGTAAACGAATGGAGTCATCCATCAGTGAGTTGGACAAACACCATAAATGAAAAGTCATGACATGATTATTTGGGTCCTCTCCCGCCTTTCCATCAAATTTTGGAATATCCGATGGGAGTTTAGCAGGGATGATAGGCCATTGGGGAGAGTGACGAATAGGATCATTGAGGATCCTAGACAAATTGGGCAAATCCAAAGTAGCAAGAAAAGGAAACTGTCGATTCACTTGTGGGTACTGGTGACTTTGGAGTGGAAGCTCTATTGGTAGACCAGTAGGAGCATAAGAAGACTTCCCATAGAGGGAAGATCCTGGCTGATTCAGTGGTGACTGAATAGGGTAGTAACCCCAAGGCTTGTGACCTTGAGTCTGAGTAGGGACTTGAGGTTGAGTAGTTTGACCCGAACCCCAAATAGGATTAGTTACACCTAGATATGGTTGGCCTACAGGAGGGACAATGGTCTTCCCCCCAGCATTTTCAGGAAGGTTTTGTAAAAGTTGATTCCAATACTGGGCCAACTGAGGAGGTATATTTTGTCCAAAAGGGGAGGTTGGTCCCCCTACCATAGGCATAGTTCCACCCGAAAGTTGTGTGCCAACCGTAGGTTGCGTGGTAACTGTGTTGTGTCCAGGAAAAGGAAAAGGAAAAGGAACCGTACCACCCTATCCACCAATGGGAATCTGCAAGTTGGGTGCAACAGTCGGAATAGTGCCACTAGAATTAGGATTGTCGGGAGGAAACTGAGGGAGTGTCGGGATGAAACCGGGAATAGGATGCCCAAGAAATAGAGGACCACTTGGAGAACCGGCTGGGGTTTGCGGAGGTGTTGGATGGGAAACATTCAACAAAGGATTCAATGCATGGTAACCAGGAGGTAAATTTGGGTTAGCCTCAGGAATTCGCTGGGTATTAATAGGAGGAAGAGTAGTTGCAGTAATTCCGGTTTGGACACTCGTAGTATTCTCAAGATGGGCCATCTTGGGAGGAAGAACAAAATGATAAGTGGTAGTCTCGGGTGTAGTCTCTGTCTCAGGAGACACATGAGGGTTGATTTCGTACATAGGGGATGACTCTGTACTGAAAATAACTCGACGAAAATTACCGAACCAAAAAGGGTCTTGACCTACTACACCGTGAGAAGGTCCAACAGTTGATTCAGAAGATGTAACAATGGTTTCTTCAGAAGGATTCACTCGTCCAACAGGTCATTCACCACGACGAATGCAATAGTCCTGTATAGTATTGGTAATTCGAAAATCACGGAGAGGATCCGTGCGTTCTACTTGTGGAGGTGGTGTAGAAACGTCTTGGACATCACTTATGTCCACGTGTGGGAGAGTAACAAGGGGGATTTCACCCTGATGAGGAGAGTCCTCAGGGGTACCCTCGGGTGTTTTTGTATGCAAGGGTTGTGAAACGTCTGGATGTTCCGAGGATAAACCTTGCATCCTACGTGAACGTCATGGGGGAGCAATTGTAAACAAGTAACAAAATCCACAACGTAAATCCTATGGTCAGCTTCGAGAAACAAACAACACACTCTAGTAAACAAAATATAGAAAAAATCACCAAGCAAACAATACCTTCTAATATCGAAGCCACTAGTTGGTGATGAAATCCAACGTCGCAACAACAAGACGAGAAGGGGTGGGGCTAAGGTGGAAAAGTTACGTTGATGACTTGCTTAACAGACTTACGCCCTGGTGCAATATCCCACACATAATCGTGGGTATACCCTCCAAGGAGCCCGAGTGAGTTTGATCAACGTCGATTCTAGGTACCGTGAAGACTTTCCCCTCCACAGTCACCTTGGGTAAGAACCTAGAGAGAAAGGCCACTGAGGTCACCACAAACAACAGTACAGCCTGGGGGAACAGTCGTCAGTCCAATCCACACCCAAGGGCAGGGTATCTAGCCCGAAACCAACTCAAATGCTTCCACTCATAATTGTGGGTATACCTCAGAGTGATCCCCGTAATACGTGCAATCTCTACACCGATGTCAACAAAGCAGGGTTAGTAACTCCGCCAACACCAATGCGACCTAGTGCTTTACCCTTGTGTTAGAAGGGCGTCCCAGGACAATATGCTGCCAATGGAATTTAACACTCCCTAACTCAAGATGCTATTGTGTGTTTTTGAGCTTTTGGAGAGTGTATCTCTCTTCCTACTCCAAAGCACTAGCCTAGCTAAATGTTGGTGTAAAAGCGCCCTAGAAAAGAGTTACTAGGTAAATTTTAACATTACGCAATGTTTTTAACAGTTGTTGTTTACTCAAAGGCAACGGAAGTGAAACTCGTAATGTATGACTCTGACCCAAATAATGCAAGGATAATGATGAAATAGAATTCTTTTCATTCCATGAATCCTAGCTATGGGAGAGAGAGAAAATTTTCGAAATCAATCTCAATACTACAATGCAAATGCAATGCTCAATTTCCGTTCAGATGCCAATGTCAACAATCATATATCAATGAATGATTTCCATATGTCTTTTTCAAACAAACTCTAAAAATTTGATTTTCAATGTTTTCAAAAAGGCAAAAACAAACTCTTGAAAGAAAACTTGTCGTTCACTTTCCAAGAAGAACTCTAATTAACGAGAAAAGAAAACCAAATCATACAGACCCAAACAAACAACCCAATCCAAAACTTTCAACGAAAGTAAAAACAAAAGCAAACCAATGAGTTCCTCAATGCTAATGAAAAATGTCCTTTCAAACTACTAATCCAATGAGAAACACAAAGCACTTGACTCTCTACCAATCACTAGTTCCCAGTCAATCGGACACACTCAACTCTAGAAGTCGGAGAGAAAGAAAATGCCAAACAGAGCCAAGAAATGAAAGTCAAGCTACCAAGGGCAAGAAAGACATAGAAACCCTAAATTTGTTTCAGCAAGCAAACTAATGCAAGAGATATATGAATCAATGATCTAATAAGCCAAAAAGATGCAATTCAACTGTTCTGAGCAATTGAAAAAGTCAAAAATCAATTTCCAAAATTTTCAAAAATCTGCTCGCAGGCCAACAGTGTTACACAGTGCGAGAAGATAGTGTTCTCGCAGGCCACTATGGAGCAAAGTGTGAGTTGTTTGCACTGGACTATATAGGCAGAGTGCGAATTTAACAGGTTCTCACAGGCTGTCAATGGACACAGTGCGAGAATCCCTGAAGATAATGAAAAATTTGAAAATGCAAGTAAAATTCAAGTTGGCTTATGGACCCAGAAGGTCTCTCAGGATATCCAGAGGACTCAGACACTGACAAAACAGAAGAAAAATACAAATAGAGAAAATGGCCACAGAAAATACAAAAACCATAAATAAAAAGGGAATAGGTCCCCAGTGGAGTCGCCAATTTTGTTATAGGATAAATCCGTGAGTGCGGACACAAACCAATCTCCCTAGATCCACCTGGATCTAGAACAAAATAGGACAGAATAATACACTTTCCCTAGATCTAGACTATTGAATGAACTAAGAGGTAAGGATCATGTCCATACCTTATGAACGCTTTCCTTAGATCTCTGTTGTTCCAAGCTTCACTCCAATGCTCTTGTCCCATTCAGATCACGACAGTACAAACCAATCAAAGTAAAGGCAGATGAATATATTCAATAGCTAGTCTATACATATGATCAAGGAGTTATGTAATAAAGTGACATCATCTTTATGGGAAAGGGACATATTACTGTATTGAATTAATTGAAAGTGAAACTTACAACCTGAGCCTTGATTTCGTAGGTCTCCTTCCGATGGCTCCTAGCTCTGACACACACTTGCTCATGCATGAAGAAAATCAACCACTTGTGATGACCTTGTTGTTGTCTCTTACTGCTGTAGCATCAATCCTCCATACAGTCTTGCACTAATTCTCTAATCAATCTCTAGCTAGCTTGCTGCTTGTTTTCTTAACCCTTTCCATGAGCAATCTCCTCAATATATAGGAGAAGATAGATTAGTTACTTGGATAGGAAGTGATCCCAAGATATCTGGAATGCCAGCACCTAAATAACCATTCGAAGCCAATTCATGTTTCTAGAAGATTCCTTTCTAGAAGGTTCGAGATTTCATCTTTTTCCTTCCTTTGGAACATGTTCGCACCCTGGCTATTAGTTACAGTGCGAGAGGTTCGTACTCAATCTTAAAGCAGCCTGCGAGAATCAGGAATTCTCGCAGGCAGATATATAGGTAGCCTGCAAACATCCTTTAAAAGCATGATTTTTGGAAGAAGACAAATGTAACTTTTCTCAGGAAAGTGTTCTTAGTGAAGAGCTTGATTTTCCATCATCATCACATCATCATGATATCATCGCAATGAACAAAATTGCAGATAACATCTAGACCCACAGAAATCCCAAAGGATCATGTATGATTTTCATGACATTTTATGTCGGGGGCATCACCTATGGAGAACCACAACTTGGAAGATTCTCAGTGATGGGTATTTTTGGCCTAGTCTCTTCACTAATGTCTTTGCAAAAATTAGGTCTTGTGTTAATTGTCAAACTTTTTCTGGAAAGCAATGGCTCAAGTATTTTCCATTGAAACCTGTGGTAGCTTCAGGTCCCTTTCAGCAGTGGGGCCTAGATTTTTTTAGGGAAATTCATCCTGCTTCAAGTGGTCAGCATAGATGGATCTTTACTTCCAGAAAACACTTTACTAAATGGATAGAATCCATCCCCACAAGAAATGATTCCACAGGGTATTCATTGGTTTTCTTGAGGATATTATAGCAATATTTGGTTGTCCAAATAGAATTGTCATTGATAATGATGCATATTTCAAGGCTAAACCATTTATTAAGTTTTGTGAATAGTTTGGAATCAAATTGATTCACTCTACTCCTTACTAACCCCAATGGAATGGAATAGTAGAATCCTCTAACAAGAGCCTTATTAAGATCATCAAAATATTGTTAGAGGACAACAAGAAGGCCTGGGATACAAAGATTAAATTTTCTATATGGGATGACAGAGTGACAACAAAAATATCTCTTGGTGTCTCTCCTGTCCAGCTGGTGTATGGAGTTGAGGCCATATTTCCATCTCAAATCACCTTACCTATGGAAAAATTATTCCAAGACTATCAAGGAGAACCAGATAAAATGATTAGAATAATACAACAATTGGTAGAAGCACAATAGACGAGGGAGAAACTACTGGACAAAGCCCATGACCATCAACAGAAGATCAAGCAGGATTTTGACAGAAGAGTAAGTAAAGAGGATTTCTAGCTGGGAGATCTAGTACTCAAGTGGGATGCACCTAAACAAGATAAAGGCAAGCATGGTAAATTTGAGGCCTTATGGATTGGCCCCTTCAAAGTTTCTGAGGTTTTTTTAAATAACACTTACAAGTTGCAGGATTTAGAGGATGTTGAAGTTTTTGGTAGCCCTGTAAATGGGCATTTTATGAAGAAGTTTCTTACTTAATCCATGAGTGGCTTCCCATGTCATTGTAAATATCATTTTTCTTTTGTTTTCAGTTTTTATAAGTGACTCCATAACCCAACAACTAAGGCACTAGAACTACTTGTTCTTAGTAGCTTGTAGGGAGCATGCCATCCCCTGTGGAGCCAAATGTTATCACACAAACTTGTCAGAGTCCTATGGGTTTCTGGTTTCTACCTAAGTCGGTGCTTTTCCCTATCTCTATCCTTTCACAGACCAATTATTAAGTTTTTTCCCCTTCAGCTTGTAAAATTGTTTTCATTTTCCCCCCTCTACATTTAAAGTGCCCCGGTATCCCTGTTTTCCCAGCCCCTATCCAGTCATCCAAGCCTTTGTTTACAGAGGCCACAACCACAGGCTCAAAACACGACACTCAAAGCAGTCTGTTATAGAATCGAATCAAGCAAAAGGGAAATTTCATATTTCAATGGGGGGAATTCCATGTGGAGTTCATATTAGCGGCTTGCGGGTGTTCAGAATCTTAAAAGTTGCGTGAAGTATAGTGCCGAAGAAAAAGTCTTGAAGAGAGCACGAGTTGTTGATCTTTAAAGGGATAGGTGGCAGTTGATCCAAGTGTTTGGGGAAATAATATTTGGGAGTTTTGAAGTGAGAAGTGTGTGGAAGTGTCGAAGTCCCGAAGTGTCGAAGCACCGAAGTGTCAAAGTCACCGAAGTGTCAAAGTCTCAAAGTGCTGAAGTGTTTCTCAGCCATCTGATCTAGGAGGACATGTGTCAATTTATCACCAGCTCTAGCTGAAAAGTAGTTGAAAGAAAAAGTTTGAGTTTTGACTTTCCCAAAATTCGAAGCCCAAATCGTGAAGCAGATCTCGGTCATCGATTTGAAAAGATAAAATACGATCCATCAATATAAAAGGTGCCAAAGTTGGGTTCTTGATTAGAAAGCCTCATCTCAGATCACAAGATCAATGGTCGTACTCCATTGCGGGGTCGAAAGGTGCACACGTTTTTAAATTTTCAAGGGTGGGTCGCAATCGGAACCGTGGTTTTTAGAAAGGGGCACGTTGCGGTTCATGGTGAATTGCAGGGAAAAAAGAGGTTTTTTTTCAAAACACCCTTGGTCGCGCCTGCAATCATGCAATTGTGTAGGGTCATGGCCCTAGATCACATTGAAGAAGGATTGATGGAGAGGAGTCATGCCAAAGGCCAAAAGTGCCCGTATTGTTCATTGAAGAAGATATACATGGCCTCGAGGCATCAGGATTGACTCAAAAAAGTCATGGGCACCACCTGGAACATTCATGGATGTCAGGCCTCGTCCCGATCTGGATAAAGGTAGTTAATGGAAATGGGGGCAACATTTGAGACCTCGTCTCACCCCATAAATGGAAAGAATACTGAGAGTTGAGTCTTCTCCATTTGACCACCTAAAACTCATTTACATTTACTTTATAAACTGATGGGTACTAGGCTTCCCATCTATGCAATATGAGAGTGACTTCTAGTGCTAACAGTCACTACGAGGTTCCCTGGGTTCCCATATTTTTTGACCCTAGGCTGCTTTGATATGTACTCAAAGATTTCTCCTATCACATGTACTGTTGGAGGATCCTTCTTCTTCCTTCCTGGCTTCTTAATACACAATTCTTTGACCACCTTACTGTAAATTGGAATGTCCTTTATGGCTTGTAGTAAGGGAATTTTGACATAGAGATTCTTCAATTCATTCAAGATGTCAAATTCCAGTCGAGTGGTAGGTTTCTCAATCACTAATATTTCTGGATAAGGAGGGGCCTTCGTAATTTGTGAAGGTTAATTTTGGGGAAGCTTGGGTTCCTAGTTTTTAGGAATGATAACATCCTCCCACTTAGTGTCATCCATGGGTTGTTTGGGGGTTTCCGCTTCTTCTTCTTCCTAGATGACTATTGAAGGCCTCTTCTTGTCCATAAATTTTCTCAGCCTTAGTTGAATCTCCTGCAATGGAACTGGAGAAATAACATACGTCGGAAAGGCTTCCATCTCAACATTGTTAAGAGGTTGAGTGGGTTTGTTATTGGGATTGGGCACTGGTTGTACCGGTAGTAATGTCGGTCTTGGGGATATTTCATTATGGCATTGTTGCGGTTGTTGTGGAATAGGAGGTAAAGGTGGGGGAACAAAACTTGGCAGAATTTGTGGGATGTTCGATGGAAATTGGGGGTAAGGATGATTGGGCATAGGGACAGGTGGAGCTTGAGAGTTTCCTTCATTATTCCCTCCTCTCCATCCTTGAAGCTAAGGAAGTTGATACTTTGTAGAACAAATTTTCCAACTTGGTGAGTTCCACTATTGTGGTTGTTGATAATAGGGTGGAACTTGAGGCTGTAGATCCGGGTATGTAGGCTGACTCCTAGGCTACCATGGCCTCCTAGGTGCATAAGAGGACTCCCCAGGATCCCCACTTCTGTAGATGGCTAAAAAACCAGGAAATTATGGGCACTTTTCAGTTGAGTGATCCTCAATGCAAAAGCCACAAACCAAAATATTATCTAATGGGAATTCCCTTGAGGAATGCTTCCTCCTCCATCTTGGAAAAAATATGCTCATTGCTGCATTTTCCTCCTATTTATTTTTAATATTTAGGGTGTCCAATTGTGAACGTATTGTGCTTAAGATATCTGTTTTGAAGTTATCTAAGAGGTTCCCTATCTCTACCCTTGTGATACCACATGAACTAACTACTTTTACGTTTCTACTATAAGGATCCTAAACATTCTTCTCTTTTTTAGCTCTACTCCTCGAGTAATTCCTACACATTTCACAGATTTCAATAAATAGTTTATGGGAGATGTCACCTGATGCCATCAGGTTGAGTATCTGCCATCAGGTTGAGTATCTCTAAGTATTGCTCCAAAATTCCTTTAATGGAAAGAGCCCTGACTGCATCATCTGGAAGGTCATCGTATTTCAATTTCTGTGAGATATAAGAAAACCTTCCATAGAATCCTTGAGATTCTCATCCTCTAACTGTTGGATTTTGAAAATATCATTACGAGAATCCTTGGAATTGCATTAGTCTTGGTATTTCTTAAGAAATATATCTTTCATGCCTTCCCAAGACCTAATACTATACTCTCCCAACCCCATGAACCATCTTAGTGAAGAATCCTTGAGGGTGGAAGGATTTTTTTTTAGTTTCTAGGCATATTGTAAGTAATTGTAGATCCTACACAAGATGTTGAACTGAAATAGGAAGGTATCTGGGTCTTCACTACTTTTACCGTAAAAGGTGGGTAGTGTCGAGAGTCGAATGTTCTTCATATTGACATTTTGTGTGGTCTCCAAAATTGGAAACCTGAAGGTGGTTTCGGTTTGGTTTCCAACTTCTTCCTCCTCATCTCTTACATGGTTGTGATACTCCTGATCATCCATACTGGTATGGTTTCCAAAAAGAGAGCACCTAAATGGTTTTATCCTTGAAGATAACAAGGTATCCCAAGGTTCGTTTCTAGGAGAGGTATCCCTTTGATGGGAAGGTCTTCCTACTACTTACATGTCTGGGAATTTACTCGAGCCGGTCGAAACTATTGGTGCCAAAGTTTCTTTTTTTACTTGGGAAACAATTATATTGGTTGAAATACCAAACAAAGTATTCACCTGTTTAGGGTCAATGATGTCTACAAATTTAGGGTCTCCTGATGGTGGTGAAAAAACAAAGGTTGTGTTGGTTGGTTCTATGGAAGGATCAAGTGGTCTTGCCTCCTATCCCACTATTCTTGATGCTTCAATGTTCTTCTCTACAACGCTCCTTGTTTTGGTCTCTTCAGAGACTGCTTTATCTCTTTGGGTTGAGATAACCCCTACTTTATGGTATCGGTCTACAGATTTTATGGGTGGAGTGTTCCTTCATCCAAAAGGTTATAAGGAACCTTGGTTGAAAGGTTTGGTTTGGTTTTAATATGTTTTCCCTTTGGGTCCCTAGGTTTGTTCATGAAAGAAAATAGAATGAAAAACTATCATTGGGTTTGGGGAACCTGCTATAACAGATGCGCAGGTTCTTACCTCTCATATTAAAGTTCCCCTGCCACCAAACTAATGCTAAGGTTCATAAATGATCTATTCCCTAACTATTTCCTACCTTAATACAACTCCCTAGCAACGACGCAAAAAATTATGGGTATTTTATATGCACTAAATCCCTCAATTAAATTGTCAACCTAGGGTAAGTAAACTTAGAGTTGTGGCATTGTATGAGCCAAGGAAAAAAGTCTAATGGAAGTATTGTCTACCTAAGGGAATGGTCTATCTAAGGATTAATCTACTTAAGAATTGACTCTTTCATTTTTATCAATTAGCAAATCCTATTAATTATTTTGAACTATTTACCCTAAGCAACTTCAACAATGGATCGATGGATTATTAAAGAAGCAAATCATAACCTACTTTAAACAAGTTAATATATTCAACCTAATGATCAACAACAAGTAAATGACTTCTGATCTTTTATCTTTAAGTGAATAAGAAAACAAACAACTAACCTATCAAAACTATTTCAACAAGTAAACTCTATTCTTGAAACAAAACTCATAATCATTTTTCTTTTTCAAAGGAGAAATATTAACCTACTTAATCAAAAAGCATCATAACTATACTCAGATTCTAATTAATCAAAACTATTCTTAATTTGCAACAACAAGAAAGTATAATTCAAAGATGATGATTATGTCTTTGGTGTCAGACAACATCACGATTCCATCTGACTATTAATGATAGCTCAAGAGAGATTAATTCAATGCTAAATTCTACAGAGAAATGGAAAGTGTGAATCAAACAATCTAATGAAAACTTTTCCATCATAGAAGCAACACTAAGTATCCTGAAAATCCATGTGATCTCTAAATTTCATGCATCAATCATCAATGATTAAAAATACTCTTATACTAATTTAAGCACACTCTAATGCTAAATCAAGAAAATTTACAAACTTATAAACTTATGAATAAAAATATTAATCAAAATCCATTACTCTACTTAAAATTGTAATTCAAATCGATAACTGATATTTTATAAATTAAACTGGGCTAATCCTATCATTAAAACTCAGATTTCAAACTAGAATGCTTTTACAAACATAATCCCAAAATCTATTCCTATCCTAGCATACTAAAACAAGATTAATAAGCCAAATATATCCATGAAAACATGTATGAACTGAGAATTAAATCTAACTTAATTACAACTAATAAAACTTACAATTATTTATCCATCGAAGCTTGCAAAAGAAAGTTTGTCTACACTAATCCTTTGTTTTAAATACTACTCTATTTTAATTTACAGAAACCAATTTAAAAATTTAGTACATCATCTAAGTTAGTAACATGCAAGCCAATTGTTAAGGAATAAGAGACATAGCATGACAAATAACCGACTCCTATAATCAATTTGCAAAAGATGAAATTAGATAATTAAATCACAACAACATGCACAGTATTTAAAACTACAAAATACATCCAACGAAGAAAACGAAGTAAATTATAACTTAAGCAAATGAAACACACAATATATCTATCTATATAGTCACCCAGACCACTGGTGGTCCCATCAGGAGGTCATGGCTACTCTTCAACAACAAAGCATAGGCTCAAATGCAATCTGAACACAAGTTTGAAAAATATGTTTGAATTACACAATGAAAATGTCTTCTTAAAATTTTTGTCTTCTCCTCCTATGGTATTTCCACTGCTAGTGGTATTTATAGGAAAATACAGTTGGATAGGTTGAAAACTGCAAGGGTCGACCTCCTCTAAAAATGGAAAATCCTTTAAATGCGTTCTAACAGCTTTGGCTTCTAGAAAATCCGTGAGCCACTCAGTGATTAGCATAACCGCTTAATCTGAGAAGTCATGAGCTCTGTAGCTGGAGACCACGATGGGGAACAAAACCAAGGTCACTGATTCTCCCATCACTGGTCACCAATATACCAACTGCCAACTCCCCTATGCTCTGAGTGCTAGATCACGTGCCAGATGGAGTGTCAGATCGCGTACCGGATTGGGTGTTGGATGAAGTGTCCTATGAGGTACCGGATGGAGGCTCAGAGTGTGAATTCACCCTATTACACACATATCACATACTATATCCTTATAAACATCAAATCGAACTGAATTTAGCTCAAAATCATCATAAAACATTGATTACACATACCTGGTATAAATCCATGATGAATTGATACAAAATCCTTTGAAAACTCCTTCAAAATGGTCAATAGCATATATAATATCGATGCGAAAAGGATTCAACCATCACAACAAAACAATCAAAATACGAGCCCAACACAAACCTATCGACATCTCCATCCCTCCTGGTGTAGCTTCCAGGTGCATGAAAATTTATACTGCCTCTTCTTGAGTCATCACCTTGTGTTGGGTGAGAGGAACCCAGATATGGGGAAATAACCCTGGAATAATCCATTCTCTGTGTTGCATGTCCTAGATTTGGAACATCATCTTATCCAATAAAATTTTAAGCCATTGGTCATAATCCCATATAGTCTCTCCTTCCTTCTATTTGATCTCTTTTATCTCTATGATACATTGGGACTCTGACTTAGGATTATGGAACACCCTAAGAAGATGTTGTTTAATCTTTTTCATGGACCTCATCTATCCCACTAGTGTAGTAGTCTTATACTTCATATACCACGTCAAGTATTTATCTCTAAACTTGGTCTCCACCTGTGCGATCTTTGTTTCTTCGTCTTTGATTCTCTTCATAGACCATATTACTTCACATGTAAACCGATGTTGCTCTGCATCATCCTTACCCATTCTATGAACACAGGTAGCCTCAAGTTACTATCCTTATTTTCCATCCTCAAACTCGAGCTAGTTCCTCCTCTCTGACTGCTAGTGGTTTGATTTCTCAACACCAATACTCTTTGAGGTAAACTAGTGTTGATTTCACCTTATTTTACACTCGTCTCTTCACTTCTATCTTCTTCTTCTCTCTCCTTTACTTGAATTTCTTCATTATCTATTGTATTTTCTTCTTGATTAAAAATGCGTAGGGGGGAGGGGGGGGTAATTCCATCTTCTTTTGAAATTTATCATGAGGTGATCTAGCAAGTTTCCTACTTGAAAACACACAAGACCATATACTATTTACAATGTGTCTCCCCCACCACTAGGGGAACCTCCATCTTCCTCTTCTTATGGTGCACTAACACGTTGCGCTCTACCTTCCTCTCCTATTTACGCACCAATAATGTGCACTCTGTCTTTCAGTACTATCTCTGCACTACCACTTTGTGTGCTATATTCCTCTCTAAACAATGCACTACATCTCCACATGCCATATTATCCTATTATCTGCAAATGACTACTTTGCACTTCATCTTCTTCTAAGGTTGTGGCACTCCACAACATCCAAGGGGTGTAGAATTCGTCACCTATGCCCTTGCTAGTAGTAGTAGTAGTAGTAGTAGTAGTATCCGACTAGACACCCTATCCTCTATTCCATGCCTCTTTGTAGGCCTATCCTTATCTATGGTCCACTCTAGCACAACATGCTCTTCCACACTACTTCCTAGTGTGGTCCCTTTTCTCTTCATCTTGGACCTAACCCCTTCTCACATGCCCCTAGATAATTATTTTCCACTTCTCTACTCCTCTTTTCTTCTTATCTCAACTCTTCTTACGTACCTCTTGACTCTTTTTCTCCTCTACTCCTATGGGTCCATTCCATTCCTGACCTCATCTCAATAATTTCTAGATCCTCCTCAACATATCCATTTCCTCTCTGACTTTCCCCCATCGTTTCCAAACCCCCATATGTTAGAGGAGTTTACTCATCCATTCTATTGGGCTCCATACACATCAACCCTTTCTCGATGAACAACATTTTTATCCAAATTTGAATCTCTTCTAGAATTTGATTTCTCGGACATTCCATGAACTTTCTTTTAGCCTCGCTAAAATAATCAATGTATTCCACAAGAAACTCAACAATGTAGCCTTATTTTACTAGAGAAAACCATAAATCAATAGCACGAGTCCACCTGTTATACAATACTTTCAATCTTTCAAGCTCGTCTTGGTCCCAAACCACTAGTTCCAAAGGCCACACATTAGAATTGGTTGCAATTTTCCTTTTTAGTCATTCTTGCAAAATACAAGGGAATTCAACAAACAAACACTCATGCATATTAGTGTAGAGATACTTGTCTTTCCATTGATTGACATTCACTCTTAGTCCCTGGGTTTCTCACAAAGAGAATTCATGCTCTTCGTAATCAACTAGTATTGAATTTCTTCCCTATAGGGATGCCACCTCATCTCTTACATTCATCATTCCCAACAAGAATTTCAGGTCCCGACAATGGAACCACTTGTTGGTCATTTTGTTCCATGCTTGTGTGTTTCCTTCTTAACTCTAGGGAGTTTATACCCAGGGTTCGTCCAGAATTTTCCAACATAAACCCCATAGCTCCAACATATCAATCCTCGACCAAGTTCGAGGAAGGTCTCACCTGAGATGTAGAGAGGAACACAGAGACCATAAGGTCTTGTGACATGGATGAAGGATAAACATATGAAGATCCATTGGGAATGGTATCCATGCTACTCATATCTCACAATTTATTAGGACTAAGAAGTAAAACAATACACACACATATCCAACTCATACATGATAAACACGGAATAGATAAGAAATGTCATATCTTTATTACTAATATCATTCCATCACAACAAATACATACATCATGCAATGCACACACACACAAATATATATATATATATGACAACCATAAAACCTCATATCTCCTCTACATAAATCCTCAGAAATACATCACATTGAGCAATGCACCTTCTTTCAAGAATCAAACATATAAAATACACAGGCTTGAAAGATTGAAAGTATTGGATAAAAATTGGACTCAAGCTATTGATTTAGCAAGGGCATAGGTGATTTAACAAGTGGACTACTACTACTAGTAGTAGTAGTAGTAACAAGGGCATAGGTGACAAAGTCTGCACCCCTTGGATGTTGCGCAATTCCACAACCTTAGAAGAAGATGAAGTGCAAAGTAGTGGTTTGCAGATAAGAGGAGAATATGGCACACATTCATACAGTCCACATAGCCTTCATGAATCACCGTAATCTTAACTTCCCTATCGGCTCATCTTTTTTCATCTCCACGATCCCTTGTGTTGATGGCAGTAATCATTCAAGAGGATTTCCCGATGATTCTTTTCTTGATTCTGGCATGTGTCTTCTTGATTTTAGGTGTGCATAAAAAATAGGATCATCTCACCTTCAATAATATTTTAGTCATGTTGTGCACTGTCAAAACTTGGTTCAATGTTCACCCCTTCCGTACTTCCTTATGTGCACATAAAGTTTGGAATGAGCACGCACAAATTTGTTTGTACGTGCGTGCCCAAAAATGAACCCAAAACTTTGGGTACCAACAAAAATATCCATAAGAACCTACAGTAGAATAAGCCATTGCAGAAGCAATTCCTACAGAAAGCATGTTATTTCCAAATTCTGACATAACAAAAGGAAATCACAAGGAATTAAATTTTGGATAAAGTTATGAGCTTCTATCGATTGTTCATCAATATTTGAAGGTATGAGACTTATTTGAATGGTTCATTGATGCATATATTGGTTCAGATATTTAAGTTCTCGTGAATTGTAAAACTCTCCATGATGATGATATACAAAGAACACTCCATTACTAGCCTTTTTATTTGCATCTCCAACAACACAAGTTACAAATACCTACTTGATGATTTGTTCATAACTCAAGATCTATGAAATGGGTATCTACGATTTTTAGTAGAATAAAGCACTAAATCATGATAGACACACTCACCAAAAATATCCAATACCCATACCGTACTTTGAAAAAATAAGCTATTTATGAGACCTATATAAGTTGTTGTAGATCATCAGTAATGTTTGTTGTAGATCTATCAGGTTGCTACAGATTTTTTGTAATTTGTAATGGACATGGAAAATAAAATACAACCTATAAAATGTTGAGCTATCATTAGATGGATCAATTACTTTTCCTATAATGAATTTTTCATTCATGCATGGATAACATAATGATGATACGTGTCTCAATAGAAATGCAAACTTTGAAAAATGGATTAGCCATTAGTTTAAGTGATTTCAAGATGTTGTTGAGTAAAATATTGATATATTTTATCAAAACAATGTTCTATTAACAATAGACTTGGTTAATACACATTGTAAAATAGAAGCATCATTTAGTATGGGTCCTTACAACTTGGTTCATTTGAATTTGAAAGATAGACACAGTGGTACAAGGTTGCATGAGGACATGCAACATCTTCATTTGGGGGGATATGATGAGTCGTGTTTTTACCATATTTTGTTACCTTCTTTTCTCTATTTTTAAACCCTTTTTGTTTACACATAACTTTGTCTTAAACCTTTTTAATGCTCAAATGTTGAATTTAGGCTTAACATGTTTTTCCATTGCATTTCTTAGTATTTCACTGGATTGTTTATTAACATTAGGGGAAGTAGTGTATTTTTTATTTACTTTTTAGTAATGACTCATTTGTGGAGAAGTCACACAGGTCATATGCTATACTTCAGAATGTTATAAGGATATAAGTTCTAATGCTACATATTCATGAATTACAATTTCCATATATTTGTTTGTCACGGATCTGTGAATCGCGATTACTGCACATCCTTCCCATGGATCCAAGACATTATTGTTGCAAAATCATAAGCTATAGGTGTGGGATTCTCATGAGTTCAAGCAGTTTCTACAGAACTTGTGATGTCATCAAAGAGTGAAAGCTACTGAATATTCTAGTCCATAATTAATTGGTATCATATGTTGCTTTCTTTCCATTCTATATTATTTTTAAATTATGTTATCATTTTTTATCTTTTTTTCTTCCAATTTTGATCATAAAAATGCTTTATTTCATATGATAGTTTCAGCCAATTTTTTTTTTTTCTAAAATGTATATACTTTTCAATATAACTAAATTTAAATGTATATTTTTTCTCTAAATGTTTAAAATTAGTGTTGTTTAACAATAGGTATCAATTATCCATTGATGTAAAGCAAGAAAAAGTGTTAAATTTTTAAATTGTATTTAAAATGCATGGAATCTTAAATAATTGAGAATATATAATCATATGAAAATCTAACTTTGAAAAACAAAAATAACATATAGCATTTTTAATAAGTTCAAATAGGTCAAATTTTAGGGTTTTTTTAACGAAACAATGAAAAACAATTGAAAAAACAAGCAAAAAATCATTAAAAAAAAAGAGAGATTTTAAAAAAATCGAAAAAAAATCTTAACCAAGAAGATTCAAAATGTCAAAAAACTAGCTAACAAAAGGGTGTTATTAGTAACAACACTTTTTGAAACAGAAAAAAAAAAAACCATTAAATGTAACTTCTAAAAAATGAAAACTTTATAGGGTTCTTGTTAGATTGGTAACTATGTTATCTCAAAAGAATCAATTAAATACTTTGTATTTTAAGCACCTAAACTCAACATCTCATTGCTAATTGAAAATCTCAAATATAGAAGATTATTGTTGACTTTAAATTTGAATGTTTCACTTCAAAATTGACATTAAACATCTTATTAAATTTTCCCATATCATCTTTTATGAATTCTTATTTTCAAATAGGAAAGACACTACATGATTATGATCCAAATTTTGAAAATTGTGGAATACATTCATATCTTAGTTTGAAGTTTTACAACACATGCATTGATAAATATGTCTTATACTAACATTTAATAATTGTTTACATGGTTTTTCTCTGGACTATGATTATGAGTGATAGAAACATGATGATGATAAAGAAAAAAAGAATATAGAGAAATCAGTTTTATAATCCTGATGCAATGGAGTGACATTGGAGAATAAAAGAGATAGAAACATGATAGTGATAAAGAAGAAAGGATTGATAAATATGTTTTATCTTAACATTTAATAATTGTTTGCATGGTTTTCCTCCAGAATATGATTATGAGTGATAGAAACATGATGATAGTGATAAAGAAGAAAGGATTGATAAATATGTTTTATTTTAATATTTAATAATTGTTTACCTGGTTTTCCTTTAGAATATGATTATGAGTGATAGAAACATGATGATAATGATAAAGAAGAAAGGATTGATAAATATGTTTTATCTTAATATTTAATAATTGTTTACCTGGTTTTCCTTTAGAATATGATTATGAGTGATAGAAACATGATGGTGATAAAGAAGAAAGGAATATAGAGAAATCACTCCTATAATCCTGGTGCAATGAGTGACATTGGAGAATAAAAAAGACAATGACATTTTAAAGGCCAAATCCCACAACAATGATACCTTTCCATTGTTCGTACACGCAACTATTTGAGATCTATAAGCAAGCAATTTCAATTCCATTGGGACTTGCTAATTCCACAAACGAAGAAGATCTTTGTGATACTAGGAGGAATCTCATGATCCGTAAGCCTTACAATCATAAAGTCACAAACCTTACATAATCATTCCCCTATCCAAACAAGATTCGATAGAGTATACATAGATCTTATTTGAAAGATGAAGAAAATATATTGTATGCAGAAAAATGTACAACTTCAACTTCTTTCACATCTCGTGCTAGTCATTTTTAAGATGACTTGTGACTTCAAGCCCATGTAGTAAAGTCAATTCATAATTTTATTAGGTTTTTTAATTCTTTTTAATTATAATAAGATTATTTCAAGTTAAAAGAGAATGTGAACAACCATGGAGATGCCAAAGAGTCAAGGAGGAATATGAATATGCACTTTTATTTATTTATTTATTTTTTTAACTCCCATTGTCTTCATGTATAAATATCTGTAATGGTCATTTTTAAATAGCACCTTTTTTGGCACAAGGAACTTGATAGGAGGATTGTATAATCTAAATTTGAAAGCTCCATTTGGGAGATTTGTAGTGAATAATTGTATAATGCATTTGATGTTTTTCTTCATGGATGATATGTGGGTGTTTGTTTATGAGTGTATTCATGCAATATTACATTATATTTTTATGTTTTTCAACTGCAAAGTGGATAGATAAATGTAAATTATAGATTTATTGACTTATATAAATATAAGAGATTTATGAGTACAAATGATCTATAAATTGTTGTGGATATTTCACTAGAATAGTTCATCACCACAGATCTTATACTATTTTAAAATATTAGAATATGCAATTTGTTTCCTTAGATCCCATATTAGTTGTTACTAGTTTATTTATATTTATGAAAATAAATAAATACAAGAATGAAAGAAATGAGCAAAAGAACACACCATCCACACACAAATCAACACAAGATATATCTTCAAAAACCCAATATGAGAGAATACCCAACTAGAAGGTGAGGAATATGTTCTATTGATCTCTTTTATTTAGTTATAGAAATGTAGATACAAAGAAAGAGGCACTTATTGTGGAGTTTCCTTTGACGTTATGGCATGTATGGTTGCTATATACCACTCCTCCTCCTCTATTATGCTCTCAAAATACCACTCCTAGATGCTCTAGTCAACTATGGAACAAGTACAATGCTAAAGAATGGAACATTTTCTCTTCCTAGTGGCCTGGTATTTACCATAGCCCGATAGTCATCTAAGGTTAGGGTTTTGGATTCATCAACCCTCAACTAGTGATCAATTTTGGACCTTCTAGAATATTCTTGAAATTCCACAAATGACTAGCTCCATATGTGTGAGTAATGGGGCGGACGTGGAATCCACTCATACCATGGTGGTCAACAAGATAGGTCAACTTGCAGGAGGCATAACTTTTTCATACAAGCTCTGATTGAGGTGATTTTTGCATAGTTGGAAAGGTCTTGGTGTGTAGATAAATGTCGAGGGTGTGTGCATAGGTTCTGGGTGTTGTAACCCCAAAACATTACATTTAATGCCTCAAATGGCTTCAAAAGGTTTCAGAGCCCAATTTTCCAAATTGAGACCTACCACTAAAATGACCTTACAAGTTGATTACCCGTATTTTTTCCACCTAGAAAACACCAAAATAAATAAATAAATATATGATGATCCACTTCGAATCAACAAATGATATAAATTTTGATTTTGATTTCCAAACAACTTCACTCATTCCATTGCTTAAACTTAAATCTTTCATTTTAATTATTTTGATTTAGACATTTTTATTTATACATTCAAACCCCGAACAAACCTTATTCCAAAAAATCATGAAAAAAAAAAACTAAAATCCCCAAAATGGTACGCCAACACTGGAATATGGAGGGATCATCTTAAAAGGGGGACTCTAATTTGGACATCTTGATCTAATGAGTTCCATGTGAAATGTGACACGTGACATTTTCCCACAGCAAGATATTATTCATCATAATTAAAAATTGACCCTATTACTTCTTACAATCATGAATGGAGGAAGAAAACATACTCTTGCACTATTTATATTAAAGTAAATCCCAATGGTTCTATATTTAAATTGCATCCTCTCTCTCCAATATATCATGTGTCGAAAATTTATATACTTTGAATGATTCTCACTTTTTGATGTCAATCAATTGAATTATTGATTGTAAAATGAAGTTGATTCTCTTGCCAAATGGCATGCGTCTATGGCAAGACCGTGAGGAGTTGTGAGTTAATTGGAGGTGTGCGCTACCTAGTTTTCATCTTGGTGACAAGGGTTGCGTTGGTTGGAAGAATTATAGAGATCAACCACATGGAACTAATAATATTGATAGTGCTAGATGTATACATGTACTCAAAATTGAAAATTATGTTTCATTAACATTTCTTTGTCCCAAAAAAAAAAAAACTATGGTCCAACACTCTCAAGTCCTTATGTTGGTAAGAAATTGAGGAAAATACATGTTCTTCAAAATCACAAGTGTCCATAGGATTAAGGGATTCTAAGCACACATCAAAAAAAACCATGAAAATCATACAGTGGGTGCCAGAAGAAACATGACAATGACTGCTGCTAATTAGCTTTGGTAGAGGTGATGTGATGGGTGAAATCTCATGAAATCCCAAGAGAAGAAAAGACTCAATGCCTCTAAATATAAATAGAAACATTAAAAACATTAAGTAAGGCCATATGTAGGTGAAGGAACATGAGAATAAGTTTATGAAATTTATAAATTATGTCGTCTACATTAAAGACAAAAAGTCTCAAGGTGATTTGATTCCTAACCATGTTTCAGAAGCCTTGCTATGCGGAAAAAATTAAAACTATAAAACCAAATAACTAGGAAGAAGCAATGTACAAGGTTCAATATTGTAAAGTCCAGGAGCGATTATGAGTGGATTCTTGTGAGGAAAACAAGAGAAAAAAGGATGATCCAAAAGAATAATGGAACTTCAATATACACCCTTTTCTCCTATGCGAATTACAACATGGATCACATTAACTAGACAAGAACCATTGGAGACATTCTTAGGGAAAGAAAAAATAGTGACATATTTTATCTGCTCAAAACATGGTGATTAAGAAATGAATTTCCCAAACTATACAAGAAAGATTATAGTTCTTAACAATTCTTAGAGCAAGCGAGATAAAGGTGAGGTGTCTTGTGTAGTCCAAGATGAGAAGGCACAATGACATATATTAGCGAACTTAGAAAATATGTACAGGATATATTACATTACTTATGATACTTCAAGACACTGAATTAAATTATCAATTAGCTTTAATAAACTAATATACTTCAATGATTAGCTAATAAAGTAATAAAATGAAATTTATATTAAACTATAAATCTGTGTCTTTGATGGAGAATTTTTACAAACACTTTCTTTACAAACTACATTCCATTAGCTAAGGCATATCTACAAACAATTGAATGCAACCTTCATGTCTTCGGTACATGGATTTTTACATAGAATTTGCATGAAAAATTTATTCCTTTCATATAGACATGTTTACAAACACTTTTCATGAAGTCCAAATTGCATAGGCCAAAAATTCAAGAGATTTCATGATCTTTGTAACACCCTATTTTCCCCATGATTGTAATCATACTAAATCTTCATATAATTGTGATTATGAATCTTGTAATTATCATTGTGATTAATGAAAACATCAAGAAATTCACTGAGAGAGAAAATCTTTGAGGGTACTAACCATGATATCATATTTGTAATTAATGAAGTGGATAGGTGAGGTGGAGCTGAGATGTTTTAGTGGAGGAAATAGGAAGTTTTCTCAGCAACTTGGATTATACTTGCAAAACATAAACACACACCTACCACCGTACTTGAACCTGCATGGAGCCACATGACCAGTTATGGAAGACATGATTCATGTTTGAGGAAATTAATATTGTTGACGGATCTCATATCTTGAAGAGGCAAGGACCAACTAAAGATCCTAACAAAATTACGTCACTGGATTTCCCCTTCAAAATTTGGATCCCTAACTAAAGGTTTCTTCTAATAGAAGCCATGAGAATCCCAAAGATTGGTGGAAGAAGATAACAAAGGTGGAAAAACATCATGTGAGAGAGCAGGAAGAAGATATGAGAGACACACAAAGAGAACATATGCGTGAGAAGAGGTTGATGTGAAAAGGATAATGGGAAAGCAATGAATGGTTTGCAGTAGCGAAGAGTTTGGAAGAGTAGGTAAGTTATAGACCCACAGATAGATGGTATGATGAACTGAGGAGTTTAGTCACACAAATATGAGAAAGAGGAAAAATTGGAGAGATTTTCTTGAAGAAAATAGGAAGCTCGTCCAAACTATTGATGATCACCTTGAAACAGAGAAGACATAGATCCCAGTTGGAGAAATTGGGGGCTGCAACTTGGTACTAACTAGATAAAACCGACAGTGGTAAGAGGAGGTCTGGGAGGGGATGTATAGAAGAGAAGGGGCTCTCTTGTGCATAGGAAATCCAATTGGGGAGGTACCTGACAAACCTGTGGAAGCCCTGAGCTCAATGGGAAGGGGAGGAACTTATGTTGTTGTCAAAGGAGGAAGGAGAGTAACCTTCCTAGATCATCCTAAGATTGAAAACCAACTGAATAATTTCCTTGTGATATCATGGCTTGGAACAAGGGTGGCATACTGTAGGAAGGAACTCTATAGTATGGCCTAAGGTTGGGAGGAAAGGCATCCTCTCTCAGTCAACATCAAAATTACCTTGTACCTGGAGAAGTACCAACATCAAAAGTAACTTATCGAATGAGAACAACATAATTGGTGGATCTAGAAGTATAGTTGAAGGAGACACTAGATAAAGGTTATATCAGGTCGAGTATGTCCCCATGGGGAGCACCAACCTTTTTTGTAAAGAATAAATGTGGTACCTTGAGACTGTGTATTTACTACAAGAAGTTGAACAAGATGACCATCAAGAATAAGTATCTGTTACCTAGGATTTATTATCTCTTTGACCAACTCATGGGAGCTTTGGTCTTCTCAAAGATTGATTTAAGGTCTACATATCATCAAGTCAGGATCAAGGATGAGGACATCCACAAGACAACCTTTAAAATGAAGTATGGGCACTATGAGTTTTTAGTGATACCATTTGGTCTTACAAATGCACCAACCACTTTCATGTGCTTGATGAATAGTGTTCTCATCAAGTATTTAGACAAGTTTGTCCTAGTATTTGTGCATGATATTTTGGTCTATTCCAAGACTAAAGAAGAGCATGAAGAACATATTAGGATGGTGTTACAAGTGCTGAGAATGAACCAATTGTATGATAAATTTAGAAAGTATGATTTGTTTCAGAAGGAAATTCAGTCTTTAGGCCACACAATTTTGGTAGATGGAGTGGCAGTATATCCCGAAAGGTTAAAGGAAATCATGGAGTGGCCTACCCTTAGAAATGTTTTGGAGGTAAGGTCTTTCATGGGGTTAGATAGATATTACAGAAAGATTATAAAGGGATTCTCCAATATCGGTAATTCCATCAATTCATTACATAAAAAGGGGAATACATTTTTATGGTCACCAGAGTGTGAAGATAGTTTCCAACAGTTGAAACATCATTTGACTAATGCCCCAGTTTTGAAAACCGCATACCCTGAAAGGAACTTCTTGGTTTTCACTGATGCATGGAAAGAAGGACTCAGTATATTGCTTATGAAAGAATGACAATTGATCTGTTATGAGTCAAGAAATCTAAATGAACATGAGAAAAAGTTTTTCACTCATGATTTAGAGCTTGCACTAATTGTGCATGCATTGAATATGTGGAAACACTACTTGTTGGGAAGAAATTTTTTCTTGATGATAGACCACTGTGGACTGAAATGTTTTTTTGAACAACCAAGGTTGAATTCTAGACAGGCTAGGTGGATGTCGTTGATTAGAGAGTTTGATTTTGAAATCGAACATATTAAAGGGAAGGAGAAAAAGTTGGAAGATGCACTCAATCAGAGTGTACAAACTATACACTTAGCAACAACAAGTGTGGGAGAGTGTTTTTTGTGGAGCCTGATTATCTTCCTAATTCATATGTAGGTCAAAGAAACTACAGGATAAATTCGTAGATATGACGATATAAGTTATGTTAGGGTTTTTTTTCCCTAGAAGGAAACCCTCTTTTATGAGGTAATTGTATTGCACCTATGTTTTATGGAAAATATTGTATTGTGAGAGAGGATACTGTGAGAGAAAGAAGAGGAAGTTATAGTGGGTGTTTTGTAGGTTGTATCCCTTCATTTTTCTAGATAATAAAAAGGAAGGACCTATAAATTTATTTGGTGGATGTAGCCCACACTATGTGAACCATGTATATATGTGCCTCTATTGTATTATGTATCTTCTGTATTTTATTTCTTCATTTTTTTTTATTTTATTTCTCTGCAATCTTTTTTTTCTAACAAATGGTATCAGAGTGAAAGGTAACTCATGGGAAAATAGGGTTCTTGGTTCGAGTGGGAGCAATGGCAGAAGATGGAAAGTTTAAGGTCGATAAATTTAACCGTCAAAACTATCATCTATGGAAGATGAAAATGGAAGATTATTTATATCAGAAGGATATATTCCTACCATTGGGTAGAATAGAAAAGAAGATGATGGCCATGAAGGATGAAGAATGGTAGGTTCTTGACAGAAAGGAACTAGGAATGATACGATTGTTCCTCGAAGCGTCGATGGCTTTGAATATTTCAAAATAAAAGATAATGAAGGATCTGATGGAGGCATTGGATAAACTATATGAAAAACCCTCAACCTCAAATAAGGTATTTCTAATGAAGTGATTATTTACTATGAAGATGTTAGAAGGTGGGTCTGTTTCCGATAATTTAAATGAATTTAATATGGTTACTAATCAGCTAAGTTATGTAAAAGTGGATTTTGATGATGAGGTTAGGGATCTTCTAATCGTTTGCTCATTCCCAGAAAGATGGAATGGCTTTGTCATGGTTGTAAGTAACTCTGTCTCTGGTTCAAACACTCTGAAATTTGATGAGGTTGTTGGTGTTATCCTTAGCAAGGAAATGCGGCGGAAAACCACAGGTGATACATCAAGTAATTTGTTGACCATGGAGAACAAAGGAAGACAAAAAGGATATAGGAAAGGGCTCAGGGAACCGCAAGAATTCTAGGAAAAGTAGATCCAAATCTAGACTAGGAAATATAGAGTGTTGGAATTGTGGGAAGAAAGGACATTTGAAGAAAGAATATAGAGCTCCAAAGACACAAAGAGATGGACAACAGGAGAAAAATTAGGAAGAAAATGTAACAAGTGATGTGTTACAAGATGATTTGATTCTTTCTGTAGATAATATTTCAGAGTCTTGGGCAGTATATTCAAGGGATTTATTTCATGCCACACTCCATAGGAAACATTTTCAAGATTATGTTCAAGATGATTTTGGACAGGTTCATTTGGGTGATGATGCACCATTCAAAATTGTGGGTATGGGCAAGGTACAAATAAATAAATAAAATGGAAACCAATGGTTGTTGAAAGAGGTAAGACATGTTCCACATATAAGAAAAAATACAGTTTCAACAGGGAAGTTGGAAAGTGAAGGTTGTATATCTACATTTACAGATAAGGCGTGGAAGGTCACCAAAGGATCACTGGTGATAGAAAAATGAGAGAAGGTAGGTACATTGTATTTATGCATTAGTAATATTGACTCTGATATCTCTTTATCTTCTATAGGAGTGGATACAACACTATCGAATCATGGGCTTGGACACATGAGTGAGAAGGGGTTGTAGATACAAATAAGTGAGAAGGGGATGTAGATACTTCACAAAATAAATTTGTTTCCAGATCTTTAAAAAATTGATTTGGATTTCTGTGAGCACTGTGTTTATGGAAAACAAAAGAGAGTCAGATTTATCAGAGTTGGAAAGGAAAAGAAGAGTGGAGGGTTAGAGCTTGTGCATATAGATGTACGAGGACCAACTTAGGTATCATCTCTTGGTGGCTCTTGTTATTATGTTACTTTTATTGATGATGCAACTAAAAAAACTTGGGTTTATTGCATTCGAAAAAAATATGATGTTTTTGAAACTTTTAAGAAAAGGAAAGTCTTGGTTGAGAATGAGACAGGAAAAAGGTTGAAGTATCTTAGATCAGCCAATGGATGTGAATATTATAGTAATGATTTTGATGATTATTGTTCATACCATGGGGTTCCTAGAGAGAATATTTTTCCATAAACACCAAAATAAAATGGTGTGTTATAAAGGATGAATAAGACAATCATGGAGCATGCTAGGAGTATGAGATTTCATGTTGGGTTTCCCTTACAATTATGGTAAGATGATGTAGATACTATTGTTTACTGTTGTAGATAATTAATAAACAGGGGACCTTCAATCTCTTTGGATGGTGGCAGTCCAGAGGAGGCATGGACAGGAGAAAAGGTAAACCATTAATTTCTAGAGACTTTCAATTGTGAAGAATTTGTCCATATTGATAAAGAAAATAGAACAATTCTTGAGGGACCAAGAAGTGTACCTTTTTTGGATACAGTGTTAATGATTTTGGTTATATCTTATGGGATTGTGAAAATCACAAAACAATTAGAAGTAGATATGTCTTATTCAATGAGAAGGTCATGTACAAATATCAGTTGCAGGGAAAGAAACAAGAAAAAGAAAAACCATAATACACAATGCTTGATGAGATCACTGAAAAAGAAATTCCAAAGTTACCAGAAAATCAAAATATACAACAATAGGATCAATAGGTACCACAGACTCCTGCAAGTATTGTTAGAAGATCCACTAGGTTAAGTAGACCCCCTAAACGATACTCTCCTTCATTGTAATATTTATTGTTGACAGATTATGGTGAACCAAAAATTTATGAAGAGGCAATGCAAGTAGACACTCAAAATAAGTGGGAGCAAGGAATGAAAGAGAAAATGGAATCCTTTGTAAATAACTAGACTTGGGACTTGGTTCAATTTCTTGTAGAAAAAAAGAGCATTGTAGAATAAATGGGTTTACAGGTTGAAGGATGAAGATGGAGGAAAAAAGTGATACAAGGAGAGACTTGTTATAAAGGGGTTTGGAAAAAAGAAAGGTATATTTTTTGGTGAAATATTTTCTCATTTTTTTAAGATGAATTCAATTATCACTATTTTAATTCTTGTGGCAGTAGAATATTTGCATCTTGAACAATTAGATGTAAAAACATATTTTCTCCATGGGGTTTTGAAGGAAGATATTTATATGTAGCATCCACAGGGGTATGAGGTCAAAGGAAAGGAGAATTTGGTATGCAAGTTGAAGAAGAGATTATATGGCCTAAAGAAAGCTCTGAGGTAGTTGTATTTGAAGTTCGATGGGTTTATGAAAGAATAAGGTTATAGTAGATGGCATTCTGATCATTGTGTTTATTTTAAGAGGCTAGAAAATGTAAGTTATATTATATTTATATTGTATGTAGATGACATGCTTGTTGCAAGGTCTAATATGCAAGACGGTATTAATATGATCAAGAAGAAATTAGCTAATTAATTTGCAATGAAGGATTTGGGTACTGCAAATAAAATCTTTGGTATGAGAATAACAAGAGACGGGAAAAATCACAAATTTATATTGTCTCAAGGTGAGTACATAGAGAAGGTGTTAGAGAGGTTTAGAATGTACAATGCAAAACCAATTAGTAGAACTTTGGCCAACCATTTCAAATTAACCAAGGAAATGTATCCCAAGGCACATGAGGATATATAATACATGTCCAGGGTCCCTTATTCATTAGCAATTGGTAGCTTGATGTATGTTATGGTTTGCACAAGACCAGATATTGCACTTGCAGTGGGAGTTTTGAGCAGGTATGTGAACAATCCAAGTAAAGAACATTGGGAGAAAGTAAAGTGGATTCTTAGGTATTTGAGAGGTACTATTACTCATGCATTATGTTTTGTAGGTTCATACACTATTCTACAAGGATATGTGTTGTTGGGAAATAATACCCTACGGACTAGCAAACTAGGGTCTGATTTGCATGCAGATTTTGACCTTAAAGAAATGACCTCTTAACCTACCACCCAAAACTTAAACCCCTCTTTCAAGACATATGCATGGAAAGGAACTACTAACCTTTTTACTGATGTTTGGTGTAGATCCTCTGTTGCTCTTTGCCTGCTTACTTGCGCTTCTCCTTCCAAAGTTCCCCTACAATCAAGACAAAACACTACGCATGCATGCTATTTTTCTACTTGAGGGTTAGAGATTAAGCATAAATTGCACAAATCATAAATAACTCATGCATTGGCATGGGAAAAATATTATTTTATTATTTTCAAAATGAATCAACTTACAATCAAAGTCGAGACTGGCCACCGCTCCTTGATCCTGATCCTGGGCTCCTCCTCTTCTTTGTCCTCCAACTGCTTTGCTTTAATTCTACTTAAGCTTGAGGAAAGGCTAAAGGGTTGGGACAAATGGATTCAGCAATTGGGTAGAGTTTCTTTGCTATAATTTTCCTCCTCCAAATAGTACCCCTACCCCTTCTTTTATAGGCTAGAAGGAGCTAGGGTTTTGGACAAACTCTCGGCCATGCATGGCCGGGAGTTTCAGTTAACTGACCCATAGCTTTTTGTCCTGTTGGCAAATTTCCTATTTTTGTGCTTTGTTTGGTAAACGCGGGCTGTAGTAGGCCTACCAGTGTTCACCCGCGTGCAGTAGTGGGTTAGGCTGCCTGTACCTTTACCCAGGAGGATTTTTGAAGAGTTTGTTCAGTAGATGTTTATGCAATGAAGGGATATTATTTGGCTTGATTCTAGGAAGCATGTGTGGTGCAATTTAGGGTTATAACAGATGCCCCCTAATGTGTGAGTTCAAAAGGGCATTTGATGGTCGAAATACACTACCAATATTTTACCAATCTATACTGATATGATGAAAGAGTGAGCCCAAGAATCAGGAATCAGGAGGTGTCGTCTACAAAATAACAAATGTCTCACCGAGGCGGGCATACCCATGCTCGGGATAAAATAGAACCATGGCTACTAATCAAATACACTGTAGATCCATGTCAAATAACTATGAAGAGTAGCCACGAATAATACACAGCGGAGCTACATCTCAAAATCAGAAAGATATACATATAAAGTATCCATCTCCCAGAAGTTGATTCGGCCTGATGGTTGTACTTCAGAGCTCAAGAAACAAATTCAAAATCTTCTAAAACTCGGGTAGGAGTGTAATATGAGTGTATGACTGCACTACCCAGAGGTCTTCGATGGCTCGTTGGTTATAGACTTGATAATCTTGATGATTGGAATGAAGGCTTCAGTGATTTCGAACAAAGACTTGATTGGACGTTCAGGATGGCCGGGTATGCGGACAAGAGACATATTGCAGAGGGGCCGACTCAGGCTCAGTAACAAACTTCCCTTGGATAATATCACAACAAGTGATAAGACTCAGGAAACATATCGGTTAATCATAAGTCTACGAAGCAAGAGGCAACGCAAACTCTCCATATGTTTGGAAGAGTAACCAAACGGTGGAGGACACAATT
>ML833855.1:2987-24185 GCA_009831015.1 Picea engelmannii
ATGAAAATGTCTCCTTGGTATATATAGGAGACTAGGAGGTATAATTACAACTAATGGCCTAAAGCCGACATAAATAAAATAACATTACTAATCTAATATGCCCCAATTAAGGGGTAATGAGCCAATATTAGGGCTTAACACGTAAGGAACCATCCTTCTTCTTTACAAAAAATATTGGTGCACCCCAAGGTGAGACACTAGGCCTTATTAGCCCTAAGTCGAGTAGCCCTTTCAACTGCATCTGCAACTCACAAAGTTCTGGCGCTGTCATCCGATATGGAGTCTTGGAAATTGGTTATGCACCAGGTTTTAGCTCAATAGTAAAATCAAGCTCCCTCTCAGGAGGTAACCCTGGTAACTCGTTCGGAAAAACATCTTTAAACTCTGACAATACTGGGTACTGATCCAAGGAGGGTCCTTTCCTTTCACTCATTGCTTCCACTACATAAAGTCGACACCCTTACCTCATGCACCGCTTAACCTTCATAGTTGAGATAAAGCGTAGAGACACCTTTCTTCATACATCGTGGATCTCTACTGGCCTTCCTTCATCGTCAACACAAAGCACCCTTTTTGCGAAACAATCTACCATAGCTCGATGGGCTTCTAACCAATCCATTCCAATGATTAGGTCATACGCCCTGAGAGCAGTGATGTATACCTTCAACCTGGTAGTACACACTCCCAAGTCTACTAGACAATTATCAATGCTAGTTCCTACCCCTGTTTTTCCCCCGAAGCCATCTCGACTTGTTTAAAGTCATCGTGCTCGTAGGCTGCCAACCCACTCTTTTCTAATGCATACGGTGAAATGAAACTATATGTAGCACCAGAATCAAATAAAATCTTAACATTGATATGATTTAGCGTACCTGACGATTCAACCACTGTGGATTGATGTTCTGCCTGACGATTGTTAATTGCTGCATAAATATGGTGGCTGCTACTTGCTCTTCCCATCGGGGTCTTTCCTTCTCTATGCACAAATCCTGATTGTAACTCTGGGCAGTCACACTGGTAATGGGGTCCTCCACACCCCCAACACGTAACATGAGATGGAACCTACGCACTACTTTGTGACGGTCTCTGAAATGAGTTCCTTCCCCTGGAACCCCTTCCCCTACTAGTTGCTCCCTGAGATGGTCATGGACCTACCTACGTCGTTGGTGATGAACGGGATGATGCACTCACTGCCATTGAAATACCTGTGGCGACTGTCCTTGGTGCGACTCTATTACCATATGGAGGTGGCCTGGAGCTCCCTCCCCTAGAGAATGTTCTAGGGGCCTTCCCCACGAATCCAGGACGATGCGGAAAGGTCGACCTCATACCTCCATTTAAGTTCATGTGTTGCTCAACATAACGTGCATTTTCAACTGCGTCCGCTACTGAAGACAGTTTCCACATCCGCACCATGGCCCTTATCTTAGGGTTTAATCCATAGACAAAGTGTTCTGCCTGTCGTTGATCATTATCCATGTATGACACATATTTGACCAATTCCATAAACCTGATCTCGTACTCTTCCATGGTCATGTTCCCCTGTACTAGAGAATGAAATGCTCCCACCTGTTGTTCCTTGTAGTAAGCTGTAGATATTTCCTTCAGAACCTTTCCTCAAAGAGTTCCCAAGAGACGGTGTCTGGGGTAAGGTGCAACTGCCTCTCCAGGTTGCCCCACCAATTCAAGGCACTGTCCCTCAATTAAAAAATTGTTATCTTCGCCTTTGAGGTGGAAGCATAGTCTCTTACGTCGAAACATCGTGTCATCCCTTCCAACCATGCTTCTGCACGTTCACTAGCATGACCCCCGACGAACTCTGGAAGTTTGATCTTCTGCATTTCTCTAGTGATGTCTTCGGGTGGAGGCCCTCCCCTTGAATCCCTTGGCGCTTCATGATTACCCATTCCAGATGGTGGGGGCTCCACTTCGATCCCTGTTGGCTGACACCCCTTTAAAGTCTCATTTATGGCCTCCAAAGAGCGCAGAATGAGAGCTAATTCAGGCAATGGTGGTGGCGGTGTTGGCGGTCCTTGCGACGATGCCCCTCGGCCTCGATTTCCTCAAGTCCTGACCATCTTGTATAATTGAATCTGCATCGACCAAAAGTTTTTCAGGGTGAGTCTAGGACAATTCACATTTGCGCAACTTAAACTAGAAAACAGGGTTAGGAGTAAGTTTTTTTTTTACTTGTCTGTAAACAAACGTTACTATCTTTAGGGGAAGTGGCTAGGTTAGGGTTAAAGCGTCTAAGATCGATGTCTTCGCCTAAGAAAACTACTGACTCTCTTGCCTGGTAGATACGCTAGCACTATACCACACTCGCATATTCCTCTAACTTACCTTTCTAGTGCGCATGAAGCCCCCTTCTCTCTGTGTCATGGTTTAAGTCCTTAAACTTTTCATTTAAAACTATTTAATGTGATTTTGAACATATTTAATCATTAAATATGTACTTAATTACTTACTTTAATTAATCCATCTAATTAATTAGTCACCAACTAATTAATCACTAATATCCTGAGTTGAAATCAAATTTAAATTTTTATTTTTTTTAAATCAAACCCCATGGGATAATTAAAATTTAAATTAAAATTATATTTTAAATTTGATTAATTTAATTTTAATTGTATTTTAAACTTTACACTAATAAAGCAATTAAATTTCTTTTTTTTATATAATTAAGATAATTAACTATACCCTAAATAAAACAATTTAAATTTAAATTAAACATGATTTTTTTTAATTTAATTGTTTTAAAATAATTACAATTAATTTAAATTTAAACGAATAATATATATATAATTAAAATAAAATATAAAAACAAAAAAAAAAAAATTGATTTTTTTTTTTTTAAATGCAGGGCATCGTGGGTCCTCGCATGAGGCCCACATGCCCTTCTTTCCCCGCTCTTAGTTTCCAAACCCCCCAAACCCTAACCTTACACATCTCTCTATCCTCGAAACCTACATGCATCTCTCTATCCTGCAAAGGCGGTCGAGCCTCTCTCACTCTGCAGCCGCGGCGAGATTGTGGTAATGGATGTGTAACTAAGTCATCACGACTCCTTCCTGTGGGCAACTTGCAAAGTACAAGCGCCCGTGGGCTCCTCGTTCGTGGCCTGCGCTAGATTTTCTGCCTGTGGTTCTATGCTTTGTATGTTGCCTGTGCGCAGAGGTCTAGGGTTTGAAGCTTTAGCAAGGGCTAGGCTACCATCGCGCCCACCATTTTAACAAATATTTTGGTGTGATGCTTGGTGCGCAGGCTCGTGCGTGAGCTCTCCTCCTTCGTGGCTTGCGCTGAGTTGGGTTTTTGTTATGGGTTGTTTTATGCGTGGGCTTTGTGTGATTTGTGTTAATGCGTGGCTAACCTGCGTTTTTGTGTATGGCAAGTGCACTTGAATTGATGGTTGTGGTGAACACAAAGGTGCCATGGACTCCTCTTCCATGCGACTTGGATTGGCGCTTGGGCGCTTGGCTTGTATGTTGAATGTGTGGCTAACCCACATTGTATTGTGGCAGGTACTTGATAGTTGTGGCTGTGGATTTGAATGAGGCATGTGGAAAGGTATAGGGCTTGGCGCTTGAGCGTGGCTTGATGGCTTATCTGTTGGTTACTTGCGTGGAGTTTGGGCCTGCGCAATGCACAGTGGCGCCCCCTCATGGGATCCTCGGTGCTATGGTGTTGGGCTATGTGTATTGCATAGTGCACTAGAACACCTTCACGGGCTCCTCCTTCTGGCTTGGTGTTTGGTCTTAATAGGAATCTACGCAAACTAAGATGTACGACCTTACTTGAACAAATTTGTTGAATTATGAACTGTTATGAAACCCTTTTTTTTTTTTTTTNTTGTAAGGGATGTTTGCCCTGTACTATTCATTGTTTCATGTTTTGTGGGTGTTTTTCTAGGGGGGGTTTACGATTTGGTATTTCAGTGACCAGTATAGACTCATTTTAACCTTGGATCTATCAAATACAAGGGAGATTAAGAGATTTTTTTTTTTTTTTTTTAAATCCAGAGATTGAGAGATTTGCTTTTTAAATCCGGGTTTTAAAAAGTTGTTAAATCTGGATTTACCAAATACCAAGAGGGATTAAGAGTGCAGGTTGCAAACCCTAGTTGCCTAAATGGGGATGAGACATGTGGAAAGGTATAGGGCTTGCTTGGGTTCCAGATTGCCAATACTTCTCTCCTTGAATCTCGATTACTATTGTGTAATATTGAATTTTTTTTTTTTTTTTTGAATTTGTTCTTATAAAACAAAAATGCTACGCTATCTAATATATCTTATTCAAGTGAATTATTGAGTTGTTCTAAAGTGCATTGATGATACTTGTATTCAACCTAAAGAGAAGTTGTTAAACTATAGATTGATTACCCTTATTGTTATTATATCCTTACGGTATTGTAAATTTAATTCTCGAACTATTGGTCAATATTGTACTATTATCCTTTTTGTGGAATTTACCTTTCCTTTAGTACTCAGACGTTACTTGTATGTATGTGAGGGTTCAAATTAAAATGTGTTTGAAATTATAGAAATCAATGGTATACTACGCTTGATTATTCTAGACTAAATCCTTATATTACTTCCAAATCCTTAATTCCATGTTGAAATAGAAGTTGTATTATATAATAGTCACACGAGTCCTATATTATGTTATCTTGTTCTTAAGTATAATATTTATAAAAACTCTTACAGGTTTGAAGCTTTTACAGGTGAGGCTTCTTACAGTTTTGAAGGTAAACATACCCCCTTCAACTTACAACAGTTTCTAAGGTTTTCTGGTTTATTGTTGGAACAACATTCCTAAAAAAAAAAAATCGTTTTACAAGTGGGTAGGTGGGTAGGGCCTGGTCCAAGTTTTTAAACTTGGCTCTGATACCATGTGTAGGATCCTTTACTAAACTTCAAAGTTAAATGGTAAATTTTAATTTAATTACATTTATGTTCAGAAAGAATCCTTATGAACAAGTTTATGTCGTAACATCTAATTTCTATTTTTGTTTTGCATTACAACAGATTTATATAATTTACTTAAGTAAGTTCTAGCAATCAATCAATTTAAACAACAAATTCTAAAATTTTACAGTCCACAATAATCATAAATAATCATAAACAAACTACACAACATATTACACATTTTCCATACATAAATTCATATCATAACTTCCATCCTTAACAAAATTAATACTGGAAAAATACCTCTTGAAGGAGAAGTATGTCCTTTGCTTTCTTGTTGTTGCAGACTGCTTGAAACTACACAAAACTGAACCTTTTCCTCCCAGCCAACTAGGAACAGAGCCTCTTGGCTCCCTAGCTCCAGGATTCCGTAAGAATTCTTGGCCCCCGAGCCCAAAACTCCCCGCAACAGGTGCCCCCTGTCTCAGTCCACCTAACTCCAACCAATTCCTCAAGCAAAAACTAGCCAGCAAACTTCTCCAGCCCCAAACCAGCAATACAATCCTCTCCTTTCAAAATGATGCTCTCCCCCAAAATCCCAAAAGTCCCTCTTCGAGTGTTTTTCCTTCCTCTTATTCTCCTTTCCCCCCCTCTCATTCACCGCCTTCTCCCTTTCATTAAGACTCACCCACCTTATCCCTCCATTCATTGCCAACCACCTTATCCCCTTCTCCTTAATGGTTCCATCATTCGATACAAAATAATAATTAATAATTTATTAAACTAGATTTTATTAAACATATATTTAATCATTAATTTAATTAATTAGTTAATTAAACCAATTCACATTCAACAAATATTTAACCAAGACAATTAATTAATTAATTATTTAAACTAATAGACATCAAACAATTAATTAAACCATGAAAATTGATTAAATACTTAGGGTTGTTACACTTACTGTAAGATCCCCAACCGTTACGACAACAAAAGCGACGTACAACCGGTAATTTTTTTTCTTTTTATTGTTGTGTTAGGTAAATAAAACATCATAATAAATAACAACATCATCGACACAACTTTCACATATAATAACGAAACAATATCAATGCATTAACCATCAATTATGACACAATGCAAGCACCTCATCATCATGAACCACAACACACATAACAACGTGTTAACACATTAATTAACAACAACTCAACATCATTGCATTCCACAATTAATAATGATGCATAGACAATACGAATCATAAATGATCAACTCATCTCCTAGGGAAAATCATCAGATAACACGAGATAACATAACGCTACTTAAGGATCATAAGTACAAACACAAAATGACATAAGATACTACCCTCCCCAACCTACCCGACAAGGTTAAGACCTCCAAGATACATAAGCAATGTTCAAGCCAAGGTTCCAATAGATTTTAACCATTTAAGGTCTCAAGGCTGGCAATTGTTCTGACGAACAAGGAGGTGTCTACATTCCACCCAATAATCAAGTCCAAGAAGGCTAAGCTAAATCAACATCATCAATGATCTTCAAGGAAAAATAACATTCTAATAACTAAACATACATCATATGAATTTCCAAGGCGCAAGACAATTTAATGACTAAGCCATCATACCGAGGCATAATATAAGGAGCAATGTAATCAACTTTATTTTATTGCACAAGAGTAAAAAATAAACATGCATCCACATAACCCATAGCGCTTGAGTAAAAGTCAACTATAATTTCTCCGCGCAAGGGAAATACAATCACATAACTAATCATACATCATCAAATTCAAGCGCGAAAATCACCTTATTACTTTATCAAAGCATAATCCAAGGCACAAGGTTAATCGTCCAAAACTTAACGGGCTCATGAGCCACTAAGCCTAAACAATCAATGTCATTAATTAAACCTTCATCTACACAACAACAAATCAAGATGCAGGAGGTAACGACTTTATTTGCAAGGCGAAAGAGAGTATAGTTAAAAATCAACCAGTTTTCAATAAATTTTAAAGCCGCACTAGTAACCAAGTTCTTCTTCAATCAGGGACATCAAAATTCATTGGCGCAATAGAAACTAATTATTAATCCATCACACATTAACAAATTTAATGGCGCACGTAAAAGTTTTAAATCAACAAACATCACAGAGATAATTATTTTTGCACAAGTTGTCTAATGTCTTCATCAGGCACTCTTGTTACATCCCAAAATAATGCACGCAAGAAGACTATCATCTAGTACAACATTCCTTCTTTACTTTTCCATATGCACATAATAGAATAAATGCTAAGCTTAGTCACTTCTTCCATCAATAAATTAAGGACAAGAGAAAAGGGACTATACATACGGAGAAAATAATCGAGTGCAAAAATTCAATCTAACCTCAGGTAGCTTAACAATTCAATCTCATGATAGAGATATCTCCTAAGCATGGGTAAGGAGAGTTGTGCCCTCAACATGCGAATCGAAAAGTTGATGTTGTGGTTAGATCCCATTATCCTAATACTAAAGGGTTTGGGAGGTTCAACTCAGCAAATTGAATTTCAACTTGGAAAAAATATGATCTTCAGATTTCTTAATAAGTAATTCAGTTTGTGATTCAAAAAGTGAGGCTCAAGAAGAAATGAAAGGATTAGTCGCATAGCATTGCTAAGTTAGGATTTGACTTCTATCCAGGGCACAATGAGTATTAAAATGAAATCCAGTTATGGTGCAAGGATCCTAACTTACATTCCTAGCCCATAATCCTTAAGAATGTTAGTGCTACAATGGGGGCCAGCAGTAATAGCCACTGCCATTACATCTGGGATTAAGTATATTCAAGGAAGTTTCAACTTAGATATCCTTTATATAAAAAGCACAACTCGTTTTAATTCACATAAAAAGCTTGGGTAAACTGATATAAATTTTTAAACTTCATCGCAAGAGAAAGGGCACAAGGAATGATTCCAACCGCTCATAAGATTTGGTCAAGGTAAACCCTGACACACACAGTAACTACGCTGCCCAAGGAGAGGATAATTCGTTGTTTAAGTCAGCAATACACTGAGCAAGGCTGCAGATTGTTTTCTTGTAAAAACGAGTTAAACAGTAACGCCTGGTCTCTCTACTCACACGCGTGGGTAGTAACAGTTTTTGAGTAAAAGAAAAAATTAAAACCAGGAACGCCAGGTCCCTCTCATGCGCATAGCATCATGATTTATTTTCTGTGTAAGAGCAATGGAAAACACTAGCGTCGAGTATTACGGGAAACCTATTGGCCTTTTAATTGACAAGCAGCGTAAGGAGGAAAACGACCAGGCGCTGAAGCCACGATCGAGTCCAGGAGAATCGTGAGTGAGACCACGAATTCGCTGGCCCTGGTAATTGTGTAGGCACTCCTCAAAGGAAAAAGGAAGGGCGTTTCGAAGGTTTCTAACCTAGCCACAACTCCCATCAATAGATCCGAGCTCTACCAGTAGATGCCCAGGGAGTAGTCTAGCACTACACTCAGAGAAGGTAAGATATCGATGGGTTAATTACAAGAAAAACGCCAAGGAGAAGTGCATCCTCTGCTGGGTAACTCCAATTTATGAAAAGAAGCTACAAAAAAAGAGCAAAGCGCAGGGACAAGTTTTCCAAGTCGTTAGGGAAAAGCTTCAATCTCAAAGCAAGTCGATGGGTGAAAACAAGAGGCGCTGAGAACGAAAACGTGAAGCTAGAGAGGGGGGGGGATTAGTGGGGTTATCGCTGCACAAGGTAAGATAGTTGTTGGGCAACTTTTAAAAAGGATCGCAGGATAATCACAAAAATTATTTGTTGCATAAGAAAGAATTATGCAAAGGGTGGTAATAACCGAAGAGAATAAGAGATCGGTATCATTGAGAGACGCAAGGGTAAAGGTTTATGCGCTGAGATTTAAAGGTAAACGAGAGATCTACCCAATTAGATTGCAGGGGTAAGATCACACACCAAGCAGAGAAAAACGAAGATAAAATTTTGAGCAACAATTAATTAGTAAACGCCAAGCTCAAAGATAACAATCGAAAGTTACAAGATGATGAAGCATTAGGGCGCAAAGCCAACGCCTTTTATCAACACAGAGAAATGGGAAAAACAACAAGTCGGAGAACCCATCCATCAATTTCTTCCCAGCGAACCCCATCAACAAACTTGCCAAACAATATCCGACAACCATTACAATTCACCAACAGTTAAATCTACGTACAAAATTTCTAACTAATTTACCACTGCAAAGTTAAAATGTGTACCGTAATCGGTCGTTGGCTTGCTAATGTTCTTTGGCTAATGGCGATCCTCCTTGCTCCCGCTTGCTAATTGCTTAGACCTCACCGGTACCTCCCAGCCAACGCTAGGGGTACTCTTCTCCCCCCTGAGCCCCCTGAGCCGCAAAGAGGCCACACACACAAACCAGAGAAAGATCTATCGCCCAACTCGCCTCGCAAGGTCGAGCTACCACTCCTTGTCGAGTTGGGCATCCCAACTCCCACAAGAAAAATTCAGTGAAGAAAAATATCGACAACATAACCTTACGCTTACCAGTCGTGATCATACTCCTCCTTCGCCACCCTTTTTATAGAATTTTCTTAGTGATTAGTTTCCCGAACCCTCATTATATTCTCTTTATTAAATTTAATTAGGATAAACCTCCCCCGTACACATGTCACCCGATCCCTTAGTTGCACTAGAAATTAATTAATTAATTAATTCAATTTTTCTTATTTTCCTCACCCACCGAAAAACATTCTTAAAAACGCTCCTCGGTGTCCCTTTATTCCCTTACATTCTTAAATGACTCACACTTTACTTAAATCCTAGTTGAGTTCACAAATAGAAATATCCAAGGCTAGATTCCCTACTAAGTTAGACATTTCTCGTTTTCTTTAAGTTTCCCCTTTTTATCTAAGTTCAGAATTATCAAGTTTAGACATAAACAACAATTTACCCCTTTAATAATTTAATCCTTCATTAAAATTTCACTTTAATTATTAATGTTTGAATTTTCTTTACCCCCTTCTTGTTACATGTCCCTTTAGTTTCTTTTGTTCAATGTTCTACTTAGACCTAAGTTTTAAATTCACTAGGTTGGGCGACAGTTTTTAAGGGAAAAAAATTAGTTATTAAACTTTACTCATACCATCATTCATTTTAAGGTCGACTAGGTCCTAAAGAGACATAGTTTTCTAGGTACTAGGTTTATTAACTTGCCAAAGTTAAAATCGCAACGTGCCCTTCAAGACACACTAAGTGCTCCAAGGGTGCCACTCGCTTGCATTCATATTTTATTTGCACGACGTGCCCTTCAAGACACACTACATGCTCCAAGGGTGCCACTCACCTTTTGACTGATTTTGGTAGATGTCAAACCCCTGGAGTCAATACTCTATCAGGTGACCTTGTGGGAGACTAAGGGCCTCTAAGGAATAAAGACCCTGCCTTATTGCGCGTATCTTAGAATCATCGTGAGCGACCATAGTCTTCCCTCACGACATCATGGATCTCTTGAACTAGGTAATCGTTAACCTACAGTTCGAGCCACAATGGGAGTGCTAGTAGGTTGTGCCAGAGTTGTTGCCACACCTCTCCCTCAATAACTCTGGTTGTCATGTGTGACCCCTCTACTCCAAATGTGAGTCTGATTAGTAAGCTACCGTCAACCTGCATCCATAAACAAACATGTCAACGATCCATAAACAACATCATATTATATCAATCATATGTCACATATGCCATAACATAAATACGCAAACCATAAATAGTCCACTCCCTGACTCAATCCGAAGTCCAAGGAGGTCCATTGATTCCATCGGCATTCTCAACCTATCAAGAGTCCTGCACACTCAGGTGAAACCAGTCAGTAGCACCTGTCTATACATAATAACATAACATAACATCATAAATCACAATCTCATCATCATAATCCATAAGCGAAGCAATCACTCATATAATGAACCGAATCACTTGCACGCAAGTGTCCATAAAGAATAAGTCACATCAGGAGTGCATGCACGAGTGGGATGTTACATACACCCTCTTGTTTTAAACTTCATCCCAAAGTTTCATAGTATACAAATGTCTAAATAAAGTATTTGACAATATTTAAATGTCTAGCCATCAAACCAAAATGGAAACTACTGACGCATATCATATGCGTCCTCCGAGGTAGCTTAATGTGGCCTAATATTTTCCTACTAAACTTTGACCTAATCGACAATTCGACGTTGTAGTTGTTGAATGCGACGGTCTAGAAAGAAGATTGGCTTCGTCGTGAGGGCACCCTCGCCCCACATCCACCAATAACTCAAGTCCATCACATGCATAGGATCATTGACCTAAAGTCGCACATGGATACAAGATAAACATCACGCAATGTCTCAAAGAATGAGGCATGGCTAGCCGTTAGGCCCTTCATAACTATGGTCGAAGTGATGCGCATTGACAACCCTTTTGTCGATCCTGCGCTTCTTCCATCCCCTTTCGTGTCGTTTGTAAATTTTCTTTCAATTCTCGGATCGCTTCTGGTCCTACTAGGACCCCATCCTCGATTCTATCCAAACTCCAAGGCATCTGACATGGTCGCCTATCAAGAAAATCGAATGGTGCCATCTTAACGGTACCTCGATGGTTGTTGTTTCACACAACTCGGCCATTGGTAAGAACTATTCCCAACGTTTTTGTTTGTCCAACACACACATACACAACGCAACCTTCCCAAAATGGTTTGTTCCTTCGGTCATCCTGTCTATCTCAAGGACATGTTGTACTAAATTTCAGTGGTGTTCCCAAGGCCTCTTGGGAAACTCGTCCAAAATTGTCTTGCAAACATTGAATCCTTTATTGAATACGATTCTTTTGGTACGTATGGAAGTCTCAAAATCTTGTTGATATAGCTCTAGCTATACCTAGCTCCTAATGCGTCGTACGCACAGGGACAAAATGTGAACTCTTCGTCAGAGTGTCAACTGTCCCAACAATCGGGTCGTGCCTCCTTGACGTCAGCGGAAATTCAATAGTGAATTCCGTATGAATGACCTCCCATGTAGATTCTGGAATAGCATGTGGCCATAGCAATCCTGCCAAATGTTTATGTTCAGCCTTCACCTGCCGACCTTCTAGACATCTCACCACACAGTTGAGGATGTCTGCCTTTACCTCTTCCAGAAGAATAAGGGCTTAAGGTCAGTCCTCATCTTCATGACTCATGGATGAGACACGTACACTACTCTATGAGCTTCGCATAAGATCAAAACTTCTCAATTCGTCGTTGGACTGTAAGTAATTCTAGTTATTATATCTTAGAGATTCGTCATTTTCCATAGTATATCCCTCAATTTGGTACCAATATGGTGTCTTTCCCGAAAAAATTCCTTACCCTCTTTATACCAGTCAGTGTCGCATTGTAGTTAAAATCCTTTCACGTAGATTCATTGAAGAGGTATCACTCGAAATATGCATGGTCTCCAACCCAACACGTCTGCCACTTTGTTCATTGTTCCTTTTAAGCAGGAAATCTCAAAATCATACTCAATAAGTAGTTATGACCAATGCCTTTGCTGCACGTTCAAGTCATTTTGCACTAAAAGGTGTTGTAAAGCATAGTGGTTCGTTTTTAGTTCAAATTTCCATCCAATCAGGTAGTATCTCCACACTCTCAGGGCATACACGATGGATAACAACTCTAAATCGTGCGTCGTGTAGTTCTCCTCACGTTTTATTAACTTCGTCGATATGGAAGCAATCATTTGACCATCTTGCCTCAAGACTTTGTCTAAGCCTTCCTTGGATGCGTCAGTGCATACCAAGAAGCCCCCATCCACGCTAGTTACTTTTAGTACTGGCATTGTCTTCAACAACACTTTGAGCCTTCGAAATGTTTCCGCGCATTTCTCGGTCCACACAAACTTCTTGTCCTTCTTCAACAATTCTATAATCAGATTTCTATCTTCTAAGAACCCTCGACGAACCATCGATAATATCCCACTAAACCCATGAAGCTACTCACTTTTGGGAAATTTGTCGGCGCAGGCCACTCCACAATAATCTCTACCTTCATTAGATCCATAGAGAAGCCTTCCCCGGAGATAAGACGCCCTAAGCAATGAATCCTTGATAGCATTGTGAATCAGTCCTATAATTTGTTCTCTCACAACACTATAGTACCAAGCGAAAAAGTCCGTCTTGATCTTCTGCATTCGATAAAATATAAAATGTCGTCAAGGAATACTCGGCGGTAGTCAAGAAGAGTCTCCACGAATCATCCTTCTTCTGTGTGAAGTTAACAGAAGCACTCCAAGGCAATACCCTTGGACGTATAAGTCCTAGGTCCAACAAATCCTTCAGTTGCACTTTCAACTCATGTAAATCAGGGATCGACATCCGATAAGGATTTATTTCCATCAATTCAGTTCCAGGTTTTAGGTCAATGGTAAATTCCATCTTGGCTTTGGGCGACACACCTGGTAATTCTTCTGGGGATCATGTCCACAAACTCTCTTACTACCGGAAGGTCTTCTAATCCTTCCGCTAAGCCCTTGACATTCGACGCTAAGTATGCATATAACTTGAATCCTTGCATGTGCTCTCTTGTAGTTGTAGGGAAGAAATAAACCTCGGGTATACTCCCATTTTTCTTCCTACAATCACACTTCTCTATCCTTCATCGTCAGTCCTACTCAACCACCTCATATTACCGTTGAGTATTGCACCATGCGATTCCCACAAGTCCATATTGATCATGTCATCATAAGATCTTAATATCGTGACATAGGTCGGACTTCATTACACTATCCCCAGGTTAAAGCGATAGTTCATACCCCTTCCTCCAACCATCCGGTTGGTACCCGAAGCTGCATTGACGAATCTAAACTTGTCCTGTTGAATGCCCTTACCGAAATCCCTTCAGTGTGGTATTATAATTAGAGCTCTTCGTAGCACCGAGGTCTAATAGATACTAAACGTTTCTTTGGCGATGGCACCCGACGCCTCGAGCACAATGGAATGGTGCTCGGCCTGACGGTTATTTACCACGGTCATGAATCCTATGGGCCTTCCCATCTTCGCCATGGTAGTGTGTCTTGTTGACTCGGTCGCTTTGGCCCTTTCAACCAGAGAGTGATGTTGGTAAGGTGACTCTCCATACGTCCATCGCCCACCTCCGGTCCAATACTCCTGACCCTAGAATAGAGGTTGTCGGCCCACCAACATAAGATCCTGGTTTGTTCTGCTGACAAGCCTAAATGACGGCTGTTAGTAGGGTTGTCGCTGATGCGGTGGTCCCCGGTAGGGAGCCCTCTGCTGAGGAACCTATCGTCAAGGTGTCGTGAACAAGGGTCCTATAAACATAACATGATACCGATAGGTCTAGTTTGGACAATGTCTAATGCTGAAGCGTACCAGATGTTGTATGTCCAGACGGTCTTGTAGGAGTCTTGCCCAGACTCCCGTGGCCAATCTTCCTTATCTAAGATGCCTGCTAGACTGCATCATGCAACATTCGACGCATTTAGATCCTCACCTTCGCACGAAACTAGAGTTAAGGTTTGTCATGAACTTGTTGATCTCCAGCTTCTTCGTGTTCAAAAACAGGGCATACTAAAGTAGCTCCAAAAATCTAGTCTCATAATCCGACACCATATGACCACCTTGTCGTAATGCGTTGAACTCATTGAGCTGGAGCTCATCGAATTCCTCTGACAATGACTTTTCCCATAACTATTTCTCGAAACGTTCCCCTAACATAGCCTCAACGACCATGTTTAGATGAGGTAGGAGCATCTTCCTCTAGAGAAGAGCGCTCCCCTTTAGCAAAAGATCGCCTATGCAGACCTTTGTGCTGGAGATAAAAAATGTGAAGCGCAGAGCACATCGCCTGGCTCTCCAGCCATGCCTCGACGACTGAGCCATCTGTGGCACTCGTGGACTCGGGAAATTAACCCTATCGAGTCTTCCGTGAAAGCTACCGGTGCTGGCTAGGGCACGTTGTGGACCCTCAAGGGTATAGGCACCCTGGCCTTATCTCAACACAGATGGTTAGTCAAGGCCTCTGACATTTCTGGGAAGGACCTTGTCAAACCATCCTCATCCATTACCACAATCGACTCCTGCCCAATGACTTGTTCTTCTCCTTGGGGGTTAGACTCCTAGGGCATGGGCGCTTCGGGAGGCGTCGCACCTCCTTCCCCAACACCACACTGTGAAGCTCTACGACGTCCTCTAATTGTGATCACCACGAGCATAGGTTAAATTTAATTATCGCTAAGCAATAATCAAGGGCTTAATTCAGTGGAAAGTGTGGCTATCCATAGTCGCAAGGTTGAACCAGCTCTGATACCATATGTAAGATCCCCAATCGTTACGACAACAAAAGCAACATACAACTGGCAAATTTTTTTCTTTTTATTGTTGCGTTAGGTAAGAAAAACGTCATAATAAATAACAACATCATCGACACAACTTTCACCTATAATAACGAAATGATATCAATGCATTAACCATCAATTACGATATAATGAAGACACCTCATCATCATCATGAACCACGACACACATATCGATGTGTTAACACATTAATTAACAACAACTCAACATCATTGCATTCCACAATTAATAACGACGCATAGACAATACGAATCATAAACGATCAACTCATCTCATAGGGACAATCATCAGATAACATGAGATAACATAATGCTACTTAAGGATCATAAGGAAAAACACAAAGAGACATAAGATACTACCCGCCCCAACCTACCATGCAAGGTTAGGACCTCCAGGACACATAAGCAATGCTCAAGCCCAGGTTCTAATAGATTTTAACCATTTAAGGTCTCAAGGCCGACGAATGTTCTGACTAACAAGGAGGTGTCTACATCCCACCCAACAATCAAGTCCAAATAGACTAAGCTAAATCAACATCATCAATGATCGTCAACACACAATAACATTCTAATAACTAAACATACATCATATGAATTTCCAAGGCGCAAGACAATTTAGTGACTAAGCCATCATATAGAGGCATAAGATAAGGCACAATGTAATCAACTTTATTTTATCGCGCAAGAGTAAACAATAAACATGCATCCACATAACCCTCTGACATTTCTGGGAAGGACCTTGTCAAACCATCCTCATCCATTACCGCAATCGACTCCTACCCAATGACTTGTTCTTCTCCTTGGGGGTTAGACTCCTAGGGCATGGACGCTTCGGGAGGCGTCGCACCCCCTTCCCCAGCACCACGCTGTGAAGCTCTACGACGTCCTCTAATTGTGATCACCACGAGCATAGGTTAAATTTAATTATCGCTAAGCAATAATCAAGGGCTTAATTCAGTGGAAAGTGTGGCTATCCATAGTCGCAGGGTTGAACCAGCTCTGATACCATATGTAAGATCCCCAATCGTTACGACAACAAAAGCAACATACAACTGGCAAATTTTTTTCTTTTTATTGTTGCGTTAGGTAAATAAAACGTCATAATAAATAACAACATCATCGACACAACTTTCACCTATAATAACGAAATGATATCAATGCATTAACCATCAATTACGATATAATGAAGACACCTCATCATCATGAACCACGACACACATATCGATGTGTTAACACATTAATTAACAACAACTCAACATCATTGCATTCCACAATTAATAACGACGCATAGACAATACGAATCATAAACGATCAACTCATCTCATAGGGACAATCATCAGATAACATGAGATAACATAATGCTACTTAAGGATCATAAGGAAAAACACAAAGAGACATAAGATACTACCCGCCCCAACCTACCATGCAAGGTTAGGACCTCCAGGACACATAAGCAATGCTCAAGCCCAGGTTCCAATAGATTTTAACCATTTAAGGTCTCAAGGCCGACGAATGTTCTGACGAACAAGGAGGTGTCTACATCCCACCCAACAATCAAGTCCAAATAGACTAAGCTAAATCAACATCATCAATGATCGTCAACGCGCAATAACATTCTAATAACTAAACATACATCATATGAATTTCCAAGGCGCAAGACAATTTAGTGACTAAGCCATCATATAGAGGCATAAGATAAGGCACAATGTAATCAACTTTATTTTATCGTGCAAGAGTAAACAATAAACATGCATCCACATAACCCATAGCGCTCGAGTAAAATTCAACTATAATTTCTTCGCGCAAGGTAAATCCAATCACATAACTAATCATACATAATCAAATTCAAGCACAACAATCACCTTATTACTTTATCAAAGCATAATCCATGGCGCAAAGTTAATCGTCCAAAACTTAACGGGCTCAGGAGCTACTAAGCCTAAACAATCAATGCCATTCATTAAACCTTCATCTACACAACAACAAATCAAGACGCAAGAGGTAACGACTTTATTCGCAAGGCACAAGAGAGTACAGTTAAAAATCAACCATTTTTCGATAAAATTTAAAGGCGCACTAGTACCCAAGTTCTTCTTCAATCAGGCACATCAAAATTCATTGGCGCAATAGAAACTAATTATTAATCCATCACACATTAACAAATTTAATGGTGCACGTAAAATTGTTAAATCAACATACATCACAGAGATCATTAATTTTGCGCAAGTTGTCTAATGTCTTCATCAAACACTCTTGTTACATCGCAAAATAATGCGCGCAAGAAGACTATCATCCAGTACAACATTCCTTCATTACTTTTCCATCTACACATAATAGAATAAATGCTAAGCTTAGTCACTTCTTCCATCAATAAATTAAGGACAAGAGAAAAGGGACTATACATACGGAGAAAAGAATCGAGCGCAAAAATTCAATCTAACCTCAGGTAGCTTAACAATTCAATCTCATGATAAAGATATCTCCTAAGCATGGGTAAGGAGAGCTATGCCCTCAACATGCAAATCCAAAAGTTGATGTTGTGGTTAAATCTCGTTATCCTAATACTAAAGGGTTTGGGAGGTTCAACTTGGAAACAAAGGATCTTCAGATTTCCTGATAAGTAATTCAGTTTTGTGATTCAAAAAGTAAGGCTCAAGAAGAAATGAAAGGATTAGCCGCATAGCATTGCTAAGTTAGGATTTGACTTCTAGCCAGGGCAAAGTGAGTATTAAAATGAAAGCCAGTTATGGTGCAAGGATCCTAACTTAAATTCCTGGCCCATAATCCTTAAGATTGTTACCACTGCAATGGAGGCCAATGACAATGGCCATTTCCATTACATCTAGGATTAAGTAGCTGCAAGGAAGGTTGAACTTAGATATCCTTTATATAAAAAGCACAACTCTTTTTAATTCGCATAAAAACCATGGGTAAACTGATATAAATTTTTAAACAATTAGTCACCATACCTTTTTAACTTCATCGCGAGATAAAGGGCAAAAGGAGTGATTCCAACCGCGCATAAGATTTGGTCAAGGTAAATGCTGACACACAAAGTAACTACGCTGCCCAAGGAGAGGATAATTCGTTGTTTAAGTCAGGAATACGCTGAGCAAGGCTGCAGATTGTTTGCTTGTAAAAACGAGTTAAACAGTAATGCCTCGTCTCTCTTCTCACACGCGGGGGTAGTCACAGTTTTTAAGTAAAAGAAAAAAATAAAACCAGGAACGTCAGGTCCCTCTCACGCGCATAGCATCACGATTTATTTTCGGTGTAAGGGCAATGGAAAACACTAACGCCGAGTCTTCCCGGAAACCTGCTGGGCGTTTAATTGACAAGCAGCGTAAGGAGGAAAACGACCAGGCGCTGAAGCCACGATCGACTCCAGGAGAATCGTGAGTGAGACCACGAATTCGCTGGCCCTGTGTAGGCACTCCTCAAAGAAAAAAGGAAGGGCGTTTCAAAGGTTTCTAACCTAGCCACAACTCCCATCAATAGATCCGAGCTCTACCAGTAGATGCCCAGGGAGTAGTCTAGCACTACACTCAGATGAGGTAAGATATCGAAGGGTTAGCTACAAGAAAAACGCCAAGGAGAAGTGCATCCTCTGCTGGGTAACTCCAATTTATGAAAAGGAGCAAAGCACAGGGACAAGTTTTCCAAGTCGTTAGTGAATTCGTGGAGCAAAAGCTTCAATCTCAAAGCAAGTCGATGGGTGAAAACAAGAGGCGCTGAAAACGAAAACGTGAAGCTAGTGAGGGGGGGGATTAGCCGGGTTATCGCTGCACAAGGTAAGACAGTTGTTGGGCAATTTTTAAAAAGGATCGCAGGGTAATCACAAAAATTATTTGTTGCATAAGAAAGAATTATCCAAAGGGTGGTAATAGCCGAAGAGAATAAGAGATCGGTATCGTTGCGAGACGCAAGGGTAAAGGTTTATGCGCAAAGATTTAAAGTTAATCGGGAGATCTACCCAATTAGATTGCAGGGGTAAGATCACACACCAAGCAGGGAAAAACGAAGATAAAATTTTGAGCAACAATTAATTAGTAAACGCCAAGCGCAAAGATAACAATGGAAAGGTACAAGCTGAGGAAGCATTAGGGCGCAGAGCCAACCTCAACACACAGAAATGGGAAAAACAACAAGTCGGAGAACCCATCCATCAATTCCTTCCCAGCTAACCCCATCAACAAACTTGCCAAACAATATTCGACAACCATTACAATTCACCAACACTTAAATCTACGTACAAAATTTCTAACTAATTTACAACTACAAAGTTAAAATGTGCACCGTAATCGGCCGTTGGCTTGCTAATGTTCTTTGGCTAATGGTGATCCTCCTCGCTCCCGCTTGCTAATCGATGAGACCTCATCGGTACCTCCCAGCCAACACTAGGGGTACTCTTATTCTCCTGAGCCCCCTGAGCCGCAAAGAGGCCATACACACAAACCAGAGAAAGATCTAGTGCCCAGTGCGTCTCGCAAGGTCTAGCTACCACTCCCTGTCGAGTTGGGCATCCCAACTCCCACAAGAAAAATTCAGTCAAGAAAAATATCGGCAGCGTAACCTTATGCTTACCAGTCGTGATCATACTCCTCCTTTGCCACCCTTTTTATAGAGTTTTCTTAGTGATTATTTTCTCAAACCCTCATTATATTATTTTTATTAAATTTAATTAGGATAAACCTCCCCCGTACACATGTCACCCAATCCCTTAGTTGCACCATAAATTAATTAACTAATTAATTCAATTTTGCCTATTTCCCTCACCCACCGGAAAGCGTTCCTAAAAACGTTCATCGGTGTCTCTTTATTCCCTTACATTCTTAAATGACTGACGCCTTACTTAAAGCCTAGTTGAGTTCACAAATAGAAAGTTCCAAGGCTAGATTCCCTACTAAGTTAAACATTTCCCTTTTTCTTTATGTCACTACTACATTGGGCGCAAATTACGACGGTTTAAAATTTCGTCGTGTTTTTTTTGGACTAAATATACTTTTTTTTTTCGGGGTCCAAATGTTGGTCGCTAGCAACCAACCTTCCAAGTTGGTCGGTAGAGCGACCAACCCCCAGTTAGTCGCTATAGCGACTAACAATGGCACGTGTGAGAATCAACGGTCATTTATGGCAAATCAATCCTATATATATCTCAGTTACGACAAATTTGCTATAGTTGCGACAATCATTTTCTACAGTTGTGAAAATCATTCGGGTGTTCTGATGCAATGGTGTTCTGGTTTTTTATGAAATCTTGATTGCAATTCTCTTTCAAGAAGAGAAACATTGAATTGATCAGACTCTACATAGCTGAGATTTTGAAGGTTAGTACTTAAAAATTTTCTGTGTGATTTAGTAATTTGGTGCTATTGAACTATTTTATGGTTTATTTTCACTCCTTAAATCAAATTTTATGGTTTATTTTAACTCCTTAGAAAGATTTTATGGTTTATCCACTTTTGATAGAGTAAAAGGATTACTGATTCAGCTACAATCACTCTAATTTTGTTCTTATATTTCATGGAACTTCTTGAATATCTAAGTATCCTTGCCTTAGTAAATTTACATTTAGGGTTTCCTCGAGTTGGAAAAGAACCAACTAGAAGTGAAGAGTAGTGGTTTTTTTGTTGATATTGGGCATCAGTACTCTTGTGTATCCCTAAAGCTACCCTAATTTTTATTAGGGACTTAATATTATATAGTGTGATTTTGGTTGATAATAGATCCACCTCCTCTTATTAATGTTTTATGCTTTTAGGATTTATGCTTTGTCCCTTATTTTTTCTGAACATGTTGTATAATTTTCATTACAAATATCTAAATATATACCAAATTATTTGAATAGATTTGTATATTGTATTTATAATGTTTCAATGGATTTGTTGTAATAGGTAATTACAATGTCA
>ML833857.1:0-29634 GCA_009831015.1 Picea engelmannii
GAGTGGGTGAAGCTTCCGATGGGGCCCTGTAAGGCGTTCTTTCTACAAGTGCAACCAAACTTTGTCTCCCACCTAAAACTTATGTGGCACTTGATGTTGATAATGGCACTGCTTATACTTGGCATTAGACTTCTGTAGAATATCCTGAGCTTGTTGGCAGATGTGCTAGATCTGCTCAATGAACTGGGTGGCTTTGTCAGCTTCTGGTGGAGTAGGGGACGAGTCAACCAAGGTGATCACCAGGGGTAGTGCAACATCCACGAGGCCCAATGGTTGGAATCCCAACCCAACCTGAAAGGGGTTGTGACTAGTTGAGTTATGCAGAGCTCGATTGTAGCTATGTTGGACATAGGGAATACTCTCATCCCATGCGCGAGCATGTTTTGAATTGTACATGCGTAGGATATGTACGATCATCCAATTGAAGACCTCAGTTTGGCCATCTGTCTGGGGGTGGAAGGCAGTGGATTTGGTGAGCTTGGTATCCAGCAGTGACCAGAGGCTCGACCATAATGTGCTGAGGAATTGACAGTCATGGTCTGAGATAATGGTTTGTGGGATCCCAAAATGTACCCATACTTGTTCAAAGAAGAGATTGGTAGTGGCTTCTGCTGTGATGTTCTTCTTGCAGGCAACTAAAATCGCCATCTTGGAAAAGTGATCAACAACCACAAAAACACAGTCATTTCCCCACTTGGTGTATAGGAGGCCCTACATGTAGCCCATTGAGATGGATTCCCATGGATTTTCAGGAGTAGGAAGAGGGGTGTACAAGATCTATTTCTTAGTGGTGTGTTTGGCAATAGCGCAGGCGGTGCAGAACCTGATATACTTGTCGACATCCTGTCGATGTTTCGGCTAGTAAAAATGTTTTTGCAGCACTGCCACTGTCTTTTCGACACCAAAGTGTCCTGCCACCCGACTGTAGTGATCTTCCCAAATCAGCTTCTCATGCTCACTTTATGGAACGTAAAGATGGCCCAAACGACACAACAACCCATATTGAAGATGGAAATTAGCGACCACTAAGTTCACGCCCAACATTTGGTAGGAGGTGAAGAAGTCAGGGTCTATCTTGTAGAGGTGGGGCCATCCGAAGGTCTCATGGCCACAAGAGTCTACCACCATGGTGAGTGTCGCGACTGAGGCAATCAACAACTCGGTTGGTAATTCCTGTTTTATACTTGATGTTGAGGTGGAACTACTGTAAGTATGTGGACCACTTCTGATGGCGGTCATTCTACAATTTTCCTTGGGTTTGCATGAACTGTAGTGGCTTGTGATCAGTGTGGATGAGTGTCTCCTTCCCAAGAATGTAATGTCTCCACTGGAAGTAGGCTTGCATAATGGATTACATTTCTTTGTCGTAAGTAGGGTACTTACCGACAACATCTGATAGTGTCTCACTATGATATGCCATAGGGTGGCCGTGTTGAGTGAGAATGACACCCACAACATAGTTTAAAGCATCTGTCTTGATCTCAAAGGGATGTTGCAAGTCCGGTAATGAAAGTAGTGGGAATGAGCACAAGCGATTCTTCAAGTCATCAAAGGCTTGTTTTTTGGACAAACCCCACACAAATTTTCCCTTACCGCCACCCCTATTTAGTTTCTTGAGGGACCATGTGATATGAGAGAATCCCAACACAAACCTGCGATAGAAATTGGCGAGGCCCAAGAAGCTCTGAAGTTCAGTGAGTGTTGTTGGGGCTGTCCAGTCATGGATGACTTGGATCTTGGCTAGATCCACATGCACACCATGCTGATCAATGATGTAGCCTAAGTAATGGACCCTGTCCATGCCGAAGGAGCATTTTTCCAAGTTTGCATATAGTTTGTGCTGCCGCAGGGTGTGCAAAACCTGTTGAATATGCTGCAAGTGTTTCGCCCAAGTCTTGTTGTAGATGAGGATGTTATCCAGATACACCACTACAAAAGTATTGGTGAAAGGTCATAGGATATCTTCCATCATCCTCATAAAGGTTGCTGGAGCATTTTTCAAACCAAAGGGCATGACCAACCATTCAAAAAGACCTTCTTTTGACTTGAAGGCAGTCTTCCATACATCTATCTGTTCTATTGGGACCAGGTGGTAGCCAGAGTTCAGATCAATCTTACTAAAGTATTTGGCCCCCGTGAGCTGATCAAGGAGGTCGTTGATTTGGGGAATTGGGTACCGGTTTCAGACTGTGATTTATTCAGGGCCCAATAATCAATGCAGAGTCGCCAGGTCCTGTCTTTCTTCTACACCAACACGATTGGGCTCCCACAAGGTGATGAGTTGGGACATATGTGCCCCTTGTAGAGAAATTCTTGGATCTTCCTCTTTATCTCCTCATTTTCTAATAGAGAGCGGTGATAGACTAACATATTGGGTAGCGGTGCGCCTAGGGTAAGATCAATGGGATGCTTGACCTGGAAGTGCAGAGGTACCCTGATAGGAGAGGATAAGATATCTGAGTATTCTTCCACAACCTTATCCTCTTGCTTCTGTTGTGTGGAGAGATCGGCCGTGGAGGCCCCGGATGTGGCTGCGATCTTTCACTCACTTTGAGAGAGAATCACGAAGAAGACAAATTTCCCAGTCGGAGAGATGACCTTTCTGCATTGCTTAGCAAAGATAAAGGAAATAACAATAGGAGGGATTGCCTTGGGTATCATGTACAATTTCTTGTTCAAAGTAATAATAACACTACGAGGCCTAGACTCATATACAACATGATGTTTCCATAAATAAGGTTGGCCCAAAAGAACATTACAAAATTCGAGAGGAGCAACATCACACAATACCTTGTCTTTGAAGGGCTTGATGCCATATGACAGCGACACTGTTGGTTGATGCGAAGATCACTTCCTTAGCGGAGCCATCCAATATTGTGGGGTTGTGGGTGCAGCATTTTCGGCAGGGCAAGCCACTTGAAAACCTATGTTGAGATGAGGTTCTTTTGGCTACCACTATCAACGATGAAGTCCAACAAGGTGCCTTTTACAACATCTGTGAATGAAAGAGGCACTCGCCTTCTTTTGGCTCATTTGGTTCACCAGGCTAGAGCTTGGTGGTAGAAAAAGTGGGACCGGGTTCCATGTCAATGATCCATATTCCCCTTTCTGGTTTTGACTCAGAGTCAGAACCCACATCTGATTCAGAGGCTTTCACTTCGGTCACCATTGATTGCTTTGAGCAGCAGTCAACATTGTTATGCCAAGGGATCTTATGGAAGTCGCAGCACTTCCCGGTTACTTTCTTTGTCTTTTTGATGTCCTTCTTTGCTTGCGACTTGGACTGGTTTTCCTGATATTATCCATATTTTATAATTCCTTTGTTCTGTGGGTTGGGGCCGCCCCTTCCTGGCTTTTGCTATGAGGGGTTTCCAGGCCCAAATTGTCGGGTCTTTTGTTTGAGCTTCTGCTCGATTTTGGCGGCATATCGGTAGGCCGCGCCCAAGGATGAGATGTCTAGAAATTCCATTTCGATATGGATGTATCTATGCAGAGCATCATGATACTTGAGCACCAGATGTCGCTCCGAATATTTGATACCCAGCTTGGTGTGCAATGTATGGAAGATATTTGTGAACTATGGCACTGCTTGGTCTCTTTCTTGCAGCAGTGTGGTCCATTTGGTATACAAGATGTCATAACTTCTGACAGGGTAGTATTGTTCCTTAATAACATCCCTGAAGGATTCCCAGGTGGCCATGACTGTAAATAATGAGGGTTCCTCTGTTTCCTTTTGCTCACAGAAAGTTTCCCACCAATCTTTGACAGGGGGAACGACTTTGAGGAGTACAAAAGTAATCTTTTCTCTATTCGAAAAGTTATGGACAAAAAAATACACTTCTCGTAGATTCAACCACTTGTCTACAACATTTGTGTCTATCTAAACTTCAAATATAGGAATATCGAAGTTGATTTGTACCTTGAAGGGGGCGACGCCTCCGCTCGAGGAAGATGTGTCGCCTGTTGGTAGCCGCCGAAGGATTTGCACAAAACTATCCATCATCTCATTCCTCTGTTGCATGAGGGATTCCTCAAGAAACATTTTGAAAGGATCTCCTATCCCGTCATGTTTATTTTCTCCTACCATGAGAGGTCACTTGGGCGTGCGAGACCTTTTTTCCTCAAGAGAAACAAGATCGAGACCCAATTCTTTGTACCCTGACCTCATTGGGGACATGCATTAAGATGACAAGGAGCAGACTGCTCTGATACCACTGATCCATAGTTTATGAGTAGAATGAAATGAATATAGATTATTAAAATATGCTTAACACAGAATAACAGAGATACAATAAAACTAGTTTTCTATTCAATAACGAAATAAGCTGAAACTATAAAATGCAGCGGAAAACAAGATTGCTGGAATGGTGGCAGCTTATCTCTGAGAAGATATGTGACGACTGCTCTCATTCGCCAGAAGACCATTACAATGAGGCTCTGAAGGTATTTTTACAATAAACATGAATGTCAAAAACCCTAGACATCCAAAAACCTAACCCTAGGAGATGAAGCGCCAAAAGTCATTTGGGCCTTGTTTGGGTAAGTCAGTACATCAACTTCCCGGGGTCGTAACTTTTGCATACGATCTCCAGTTTAGGTGCATGATAGACCAGTGGAAAGGCATCGTCGAGGAGATTCATTTTGGGGGATCAATCATGCCTTCATCTATCATTGAGAAGCTCGATCCCGAAAAACCTTCATTTAGGCCCTCAAAATGGCCCTGGAAGTTAAAACTGCTAAAAATAATAAATTGCCAAAATTGCCAGAAAACTGTTTTGAACGAGTTGTAAAAGGTGGGTGGCCACCGATATCCACCCTGATCAAGGTACACGTTAATTTTGATATTCTCGTATTTAAAGGTCAAATCGATGCAGATGCTTTGGAAAAATGGTTAAATTTGCTAGAAGGTTATTTCTTTGTTCACAAATTTTTGGACAGAGAAAAGATCACATTTGCGCTCCTTAAGGCTCTCCCCCATGTCAAACATTGGTGGGAAAATTATTGGGAGTGAATTTCCACAGAGGAGTCTGGAATATTTGGGGCCGAGCCCACTTGGGATTTTTTTATGGATGCAGTCAAGGAGCAATATTAGCATGTGGGAAATTATGATGACCAATACATGAGATGGACCACACTACATCAAAAGCTGGACCAAACAGTCTTGTCTTTCACAAATGCCTTCCATACCTTGCGCACCAAGCTCGGTATCAAAGAATTCTAGTGGAATATGGTTCTGAAATATCATGGGGCTCTACATAGGTACATCCAAACTGAAATGGATTTTCTAGACATCTCATCATTGGGAGCCGCTTATAGATATGTTGTCAAAATCGAGCAGAAATTTAAGCATCAGAACAAGCAGGAATTTGGGTTTGAAAATTTGCAACAACCAAATTATGGTAAAGGAAACCTTAACTCCCAGAGCAGTCAATCTCAAGAAAACCAGTCCAAGTCATAGGAAAAGAAGGGTAACGGGAAGACAAAGAAGGACACTAGGAAGTTATGTGACTTCCACAAAATCCCTTGGCACAACACTGATGAATGTCACTTGAAATAGTCATTGGTGGTTGAGCTTAAAGAAATAGAGTCATGCCCCGACTCGGACTCCAATTCAGACACTAATAAAAGGAGACAAAAAATTGATGCAGAACCTAGTGCCACCGTCGCAACCGCAATAATCCAACCGGAAGAACCATAGGATCATGAGGAGGGGGAACACATTTTCCATTCATAGATGTGGGTGAAGGGGACTTCAATGCATTTTATTGTTGATAGCGGAAGCCAGAAGAATCTCATCTCAACAGAGGTTGTATTTGCCGAAAACACCACACTTGCATCCATACAACATCGTGTTGAGGGGTCCTAAATCCCTTTAACTCAACAACAGGAACCAAACCCTCCACCAAGGCCCAATTATAATCTGCAACGTTTAATAGTGGAATGGTTCTCCAGATCTTGCGATCCAACCAAATAATCGATGGGATTTACATAGTGATTGACATGATATCTTCTTACGAAAATTCCTCCTTCAGTTTAAATGTTCTCTTTTGTATTTTCTTTTACTAGATGAGTCTGATAAAAATATGTGTGCTGGTATAAACCAACTGGTAAAAGGGGAATATTAACTACAGAAGAAGGCTGAGTTTGGGATAACCCTTATGCTCAAGCATGCAGACAATATTTTCACATCCGTGACAAGCCTAGTACTAATACATTAACTTGTTGGTATTTCAATTATTGACTGAGATACAATTATCAAAAGAAAACATACATGCAATAAAACGATGGCAAGAAAAATACTTTCCTTAGCTCTAATCATTAATCACACATTTAACACAATGATTTGCTTTCCATCCTTAGAGACAAGAACTATAAAAATATTGAATCAACTAACTTATCAATAGATTCAAAAAATCTTACTCATTACAACATCCATTCATGGGATAAAGTCGGAAGTAGTTCCTCCTTAGATCCAATCACATATGCCTTTGATGAAAAACAAAAGTTTGTCTTCGGTCCTAAACATGACTTCTCAATTAAGGTAGTTTGGAAATACTTCTTTACAATTCCAAAAGTGAGGGTCTTTCCCAAAACCATCGACCCTTTCTAAAAGGTCGATCCTCTTATTTATAACAAATTATTAACTAAAAATAACTATCAAAAGTGAAAGCTAAGTAAAACAAAACATCGCCACATGGCGCTTCCATCTCTTTGTCTTCTAAGTGTCATCAAATGGTTTCACTTAAGTGGATGAATATTCTCATACTCTGACCATTTGACGAAGAGTTCCTCGCATGTGTTGGCATATGGGAATCTGTTTTGGTCCATCGGGGCCAAAAGCATCTCTGTTATCTCTACTACCCATGTCCCATACTTGAATACTTTAACACTTAACTGTTGTAATATTGTCCGAGCCTTGATCGGGTGCTCCATCAACTGTTGTACTTGACCTGGAGCCATGTTTTCCACCTTTACTATCTCTGCAGTCCACGATGAGTCTTGTTTTGCATGTTGTTTGACTATGTCATGCACGTCGACAAAGTCCTCGGATGAGGCAAATTCTAGGAGATTGATGTCTCTCATCCCTCGATTAATCTTGGTCCAAATTCTTTCACTTGGGTGCTCTTGCAAGCATCTGGTAGTTGGATTTCTCGACGGCATCTTACTTGCAACTATAACATAGTTTAGAGACTGTGCAATAAAATCGGATGCATATATATAAATTATGACCAACGAATTGACAAACTTGAACACATACCTCTGCAGCTTGTTTAACATGGTTTTGATAAAAATGAGGGTCGATACAGTCTCGAGACGCTCTCTTTGCTCCTTTAGATGCTCTGGAATTCAAACTTGTGCACATAACGAATTTGTTCAAAAACCGTTATAGATATTTAAACAAGGATGAACTTACCTTGTCGTATCAACCATTCAATTCGGGCTATGAGTGTAATTTCATTAAATCCGCTGCCAGATATTCAAAGATGTTTAAAATTAAATTCATCATGGGTTGATGGTGTAGGCGTGGGTGGTAATGTGGTCTATCAATGATTTCAAATTGTTGTTGTTTAATCGACGCACGAGGTAGAAACAAATGCGGGATCGGGCATTAACTGGTCCATTAAATGTCCGAATCAGAACATATCTTATGCCGCAAACATCCATCATTTTGCTCATTTAGTTGGTGGATCGGGGGTTGGAATTGTGCTTCAAACATTTTCGTTTATATCTCCTTGCAAAAGTTTCGATGCCGACCGATCTTGCTGTGAAGATATGACGTGGAAAAGATGATTAGGAGACGTGACTGAGACCCAGGGAACCTTAAAATGACTCGGGATGAAATTAGGCCGTACAACCCCCCTTACCTAGTAAAGACACGTGGCATTTGAGACTGATGACTTCATTTTCTCATGTTAATTGGAATCAGGACTTTATTTAAGCTATACATTGTAAAACCCAATCTTATCTTCCCAACGCCTAAAAGCATCAAGGATCGGGGATCAATGATAAAATTACCCAAGTGCTCTCAGATCAACTCTCTTGAAAAAGTTCCGATGCCGAAAATGCATCAGGGATCGATGATTGGTGATAATTTTATCGCGGTCAAAAACGATTGTTGTGATCTTTTTGGATTTCCCCGATCCCGATAAAGTGCATCAGGCAAAGACTATCGTCGATTTATTTACGTCCTTTGTTAACGTCTATCTTTCTCGTATTTTACCGATGATGAGGGGGATCGACTATCTCTCGAACCTTTATGGAAATAACTTATGCAAACCAAAACCACCTTCTACTGATGCCGATGAGGATCGGTGCTCGATGATTGTTTTTTTGTGTGTGGTTCCTTTACTTGAATTCTTTCTGACGCCGAACCCGAGCGGGTTAGGTGCAGTGTTTAGCTATCGATTCTTAATTCGGGTGTTAAGGTCCTTTAGACATAAGGTTTCACAAGTTTAAACAAAACTGACTAAGTGATAAGAGACATGAAAACAAACAAAGATAAACCACTTCCCAAAATGAAATCAAGTCAGACAATGAAGAAAACAAGTGGTACCCAAAAAGTGACAAAAAATTGATAAGGATTTTAGGGTGTGTTGAGTGTTCAACAAATGGTGACTTACTGGGCGAAAGCAAAATCTCTATTTCTTCCCCGAGCTCAGTTGATGCAATAGCTGGTTAAGAACTTAACTGTTTTTTTTTTGTTTTTTTTTTGTTTATCAGAGTCTCTTTTATCCTTGCGTTTGAAATTTCCCCGGTTTGTGAATCTAGGCCTTCCTGTGGGGTTTCGACCTTTATTCCACCTTCGTTCCCTTTAACCATGACCCATGCCCCCTTTTGACAAGAATCAAGTAAAGCATTCATTAGCACTAGGCCTTTTAGTTATCATCATTCACTTGCTGCGGTGTTGTTGTGCTGCCAGCGAGCGTCCATAGCCCCGACGGAGTTACCCTGACATCACAAACCTTGCTCTGCTGCCAAGGAGCATCCATATCCCCGAAATAGTTATATGCATACCCTCCCCTACTTTGCACTCATTTGATATAATTGATTTTATTTCGGCAGAATACCCTGAGTGAGTGGGAGAGGAGGATGTGTCTTTTTTTGCAAAATGAGATGGTTAAGGTGATTTTTTGCTAGCTCTGTCTTGAGGTACATGTGGTCCTTTCCAGCTTACAATATTTCCCTTTAGGTTTTACCAGACCACCACGTAGACACTTCATCACTTTTCCACAATTGTTTATTTGCATAGGTTAGATACAAGACTCCATTAAGAAAACAAAAATTCACCCAACGTTACTTGTGTTGCATGTGAGCATGAGTCTGGAACAGAGTTTGATACACCGTATTGATTGAGGTCACCCAATGCCTTGAAGAACACAACTTCAAAGCACAAACAATATGAAAAAAGGGAACAAAACAAAAATAAAGGACTCTGCAATCAACCTGAAAATAAAATAACATGAAAACACACACACATTTGTTTTAACAGAAATATTGTTTTAGGGCTTGGCCATTCACCGGGAGGGTGTCAGGTTCCCCCCTCAGATTTTGAAACTGATACGTGCCTGCCCCACGTTTCTCGGCTACCTGAAAAGGTCCGAGCCATAGATTCTTAAACTTTGAATGTTTTCCTTTTGGTTCATTCGCTCTATACCATTTCAGAACTAAGTCTCCTACTTCAAAATTATTCTCTTTGGCCTTGTGCTTGTCAAACCACCTTTTAACTATCTGTTGATGAGCGATGAACTTTGATTTTGATTTCTCCCTTTCTTCTTCCAGCATAAGGAGGGTATCAATTCTTTGTTGAATAACCAATGAGGGTTTTCCTCTAGAACCCTGAGCAAGATGAAGAGATGGAAGATATAGGCTGTTTGGGAGAATGGATTCCATTCCCTATACCAAGAAGTATGGGGAATTCCCTATAGATTCCTTGGGTGTTACTCTATCAGACCATAAGGCATTATGAAGTGAATTGTGCCAATTCCTCTGGTTGTCTACAATTGTTTTCTTTAATATCATCACTAGGTTCTTATTGGTTGATTCTTCCACTCCGTTCCCCTGTGGATAGTAGTTTGCAGAGTATTTGATTATGATTCCTTTGTCTAGAGAAAACTATGTTAATAGGGTGGAAGAAAAGTAAGAGACATTATCAAAAACAAGGACAGAAGGCATACAAAATATTGTGATCAGTTGTTATTCTATGAATTGGATCACCACCTTTTCGTTTACAGGAGTCAGAGGGACGACCTCTGCCCATTTCGTGAAATAGTCTGTGGAAGTCAGTATGTATCTATGTTGTTTTGAATAAATCAGTGTATTTTCTCCTATGATATCTAAAATCCATTGGTCGAATGGCCTGGAGACCACCAAAGGTTGGAGTGGGACAATTGCTCTATTTTCCCTCCCTGCGCTTATGTGACAAGTTTTATAGTTCCTAGTGTATGTGTGAGCATCCCTGAACAGAGTAGGCCAATAATAGTTGGCTCTCAGTATTTTGTGAGTGGTGGTATTCCCTGCGAAGTGTCCACCTACAGGACCATCATGGAGATCCTTCAGAACCTTGTCTGCGTCTTCTCGTTCGAGACATCTTAAAAGTACCCCATCATAATTAACACGGAAGATCACCGAATTTATGAGACGATATTGTGTCGATTTTAGTCTAAGAGCTCTCCTTTCCTTAGGGTTTAGGTTTTCTGGGCAAGTCCCATGGTGCAGGATATAATTTAGTTTCCCATACCAAGACTCTTTCTCTGGGGGAACATACAAATCTTCACTACACCATAATGCCAATTCATTCTCCCACCCAGGGTCTTCATTTACTTGGTCCTGGGATTCAACTGCCAGTTTACATAATCATTGTCCCTTAACCAGTTTGGCAGGTTTTATATCAATATCAAATTCTTGGACCGCTGCCATCCAGTTTTCTCTTCTTTCCCCCATCTCTTGTTGAGTGAATAGGGATCAAACTACAAGATGAGGCACAATGACTTTGGTGTAGTTCTTTAGGATGTAAGATCTAAAGTGTTTCACTGCCTTGTACACCACATAAGCCTGCTTTTCTATAGTAGGGTAATTTAGTTCGTCCCCTTGGAGATTAGTGTTCATAAATGAGACCGAGGCCTCATTATTGCCATCATCCTTCTGAGTTAATATTGCAACTAACGACTGGTCGAAGGCAAAAGTGTAGAGGAAAAAATATTTGCTAAATTCAGGACTTTGCAACACTGGAGCTTGAGATATTGTAGTCTTAATATTGTTGAAAGCACTTTTTCATTCATCATCCCACTTAAATTCAACATCTTTGTGGATCATTTTTTGTAAGGGTTTGATAGTTTCAGCGAAATTGGGGGTGAACTTCCTCACAAAATTGATCTTCCTGAAGAAGGATTGCATAACCTTTTTGTTGTGGGGTAAGGGAAGTTGAGCTATTGCTCGAATTCATTCTGGGTCTATGCGAATTGCCGCTTGAGATATAATATGACCTATTAGCTTCCCTTCCTCGACACCGAAGATAGTTTTCTTAGTATTTAAAGATATATTGTATTTCCTACACCTTTCAAAAATATGGGTTAGGTGTTGGATGTGATCTTATCTGTTCTTTGAATACACAGTCACATTGTCCAAGTAAACTACTACACATGTGTTGATTAGTCCCCGAAACACTACATCCATGGCCCTTGCATTAATTAACCCAAAGGGCATGCATTTATAAGCAAAGGTTCCCCACTTGGTTCAGAAGGTAGTTTTCAATATGTGTTCCTCTGAAACTAGAACTTGGTTATAACCTGGAAAATTGTCCAGCAGGGAAAAAACCTCAGAACCAGACACTGTATTCAAGAGTTGCTCAATCGGTGGGATTGGGTAGTTTTCCTTTTCAGAAGCGTTTTTAAGGTTTCTGAAATCCACACATAGGCAGATCTCTCCAGACTTTTTCCTAACAGGAACCAAATTTTCTACCCAAGCAGAGTGTCTAACCTGGAAGATAATTTTAGCATCTAGTAATTTCTTTGACTCTTGACACATGAGGGGTTCTAGAGATGGGTGGTGCTTTCGGTGATTTTGTTGGAAGGGTTTTACTCTGGGTTTTAACGAGATTGTGTGTTGAATGATACAAGTGTCACAAGTTTTCAGATCTCGGTAGGACCACGCAAAAACATCTTGATATTTTCTAAAAAGTTTGAGATAGTCTTTCCTTTCTTCTTTAGACACTGTCTTGCCTAGGTTTATATTCTTAGGGTTTTCCGAGGTTCCTAGATTTATAGTCTTGTACATGGGACACGAGCTCCCTATATTTGTGTTTATTGACCCCTTAAATCTTTCCCTTAAGTCAAAGAGGTTCTCCAAAAATTGGCTACCCCTTTTGGTATTGTATGAGGCTTCGGTTTGTTACTAGAGTGATATATTTCTCCTCTTTGTTCCTGGGGTTTGGTTTCTACTAGTTTCTCTTGGAAGACTTCATCGTCAATAGTCAGTTCTTTGAAATTTTCCTGATTGGTTAGAAAGTTTATGATCTGTTCATCTCCTTCAAAGACCTTCCAATTAGAAATATTGTTGGGCACTGATGGTTTGTAGAGTAGCTCCACAGTGAACTGAGAGACTTCATAGTCTTCTAAAGGGGATAGCCTCGAGGCAACTGTGGCCAAGGAATCAACAAGAGTGTTCTTTGTTCTGGGAATCATTGTAATGCTGAAAGCTTCAAAATGTTCTATTATCCTGTGCACTTCCTGTTGATAATTCCTCGGGTGGGGAGAGTTGAAATGTATGGTATTCTTCACTTGCCTAACGATAATCTCAGAATCCCCAATTTTTTTTATTTCTTTAACATTTAAGTCTATGGATTTCTTTAGCCCTTGCACTAAATCCTCATACTCGACGATGTTATTAGTGCATTCAAATTCTAGTCTGCAGGACATGAAATTTTGTTTCCCCTTCGGATCATTGATGATACACCTCGCTCCAGTCCCTTCTTGCGATTTAGACCATCAAAGTAAAAGTTCCATACTTTTGAGCGAGAATCGTCAACTTTTCCATGCTTACTAACTTCTCCCTCTCCCTTTATTTCGTCTGTAGTTTCCGATAGGGGTTATTGACAGAAGAGGGTTTCTTTTGCCACTACCAATAGATTTACTTGAAAAGTCATTTCATAGTTTTGAGTAAGAGGAACATCAGATGAGAGAGGGGAGAAATTACCGAAATCGGAGTCCCATGAGAAGTTACCTAGCACAGGGAAATCTACCAAAGAGGGTTCGTTGAGGGCTTCTAAATGAACGACAATATGTTTGAGATACCTTTCCCTATCGATCTTGATCATGTTCACGTGTCCCTTTAATGGAAACCAAAGGTGAGCCTAGTTTGTTCTAAAGTATCCATTCAAAATCTCAGACCAATCTCGACTAAGTAGTAGTCCATAAGCTTCTGGTATATCTACTACAATGATGTCAATCACTTGAAAAAATTTCGGGTGTGTTTCCATTCTGATCATGACATCCTTGAGTTCTCCCATAAATTTCACTTGGGTTCTGTCCAGTTGTATCACATGTTTATCAATTTTGAGAGGGATTTCATTTAATTTCTTGCAGATAGATAATGGAATAACATTAGAGGATGCCCCTGAGTCGACCAAACAATTATGGAGGTTTATGTTGAAGAATTAAAATGTCAAGAGGAACGGTGGGACAAAAGGCTTTCCCTTTTGATCCTATGAAATTAATCTCCTCATAAATACCTTTCCAACGAGCTATCGTGCACCCCAAAAGGAGATCGTATGCCAAAGTTACGCCCCCGAGAAGTTGATACGCCAAACTACCCAAAATGGGGTCCACAAACCTATTGGGTTTTCATCATCCAGGGTTAGGGTTTTGTATTTTATTTATGTTAAAAATGCCTTTGAAGCCTCATTATAATGATCATGTTCTTGCGAATGAGCGTATCCATCACATCTCTTCTTAGAGATAAGCTGCCACCATTCTAGTGAGTCATTCACTCTGTAATTTTACAGTTTCAGTACATTCCCTCATTAATAAAAATTGTGCATTACTGTATATGTATGTTTATTTTAATATTTTTGTGTATCTCGCAATATCTATGTATATTTCATTGTTATATCTCTTCTTTCATTTTGTTCTAAAAAATAATCTGGATCAGTGGTATTAGAGAAGGTTGTTCATTGTCGTTTCTTAGTGCATCTCCTCGATGAGGTCAAGGTACAGAGAATTGGGTCTCAAGCTAGTTTCCCTTGAGGATAACCGCTCTCATCAGCGCAAGCATCCTCCCATGGTGGAAGAAAAGAGAGACATAGGATAAAAACATCCCATCAAGTTGTTTCTCACTGAATCCCTCGTGCAACAGAGGAACAAGATGTTGGAGATTTTTTCCCAAATCCTTCAATGAATGCTGACAATAACAGACGCATCTTCGTCAATCAGTCGCTTTGGAGATGCTACCCCATTCAAGGTACAAGTTAATTTTAATATTCCTACATTTGAAGGTCAAATCGATGCAGGTGCTTTGGAAAAATGATTAAATTTGCTAGAAGGTTATTTCTTTGTTCATAATTTTTTCTATAGAGAAAAGATCACCTTTGCGCTCCTTAAGGCTCCCCCCCATGTCAAACATTGGTGGGAAACTTATTGGGAGAAAAGTTTCACATAGGAGTCTGGATTATTTGGGGCCGAGCCCACTTAATATTTTTTTATGGATGCGGTCAAGGAGCAATATTACCCTGTGGGAAATTATGATGACCAGTACATGAGATGGACCATGATGCATTAAAAGTGAGACCAAAATGTGTCAAAGTTCACAAATACCTTCCATACCTTGCGCACCAAGATGGGCATCAAAGACCCTGAGCGACATCTGGTTCTGAAATACTGCGGGGCTCTACACAGGTACATACAAACTTAAATGGAGTTTCTGGACATCTCATCACTGGGAGCCGCTTATAGATATGCTGTCAAAATTGCGAAGAAATTTAAGCAGGAGAACAAGCGGGAATTTGGGTCTACAAATTTGCAGCAATCAAAGTATGGTAAAGGCATATCTAACTCCTAGAGAAATCAACCTCAAGAAAACCAGTCCAAGCCATGAGAAAATAAGGGTAACAAGAAGACAAAGAAGGACACTGGGAAGTGGTGTGACTTCCACAAAATACCTTGGCACAACATCGATGAATGTTGATCGAAATAGTCATTTGTGGCTGAGCTCAAAGAAAAAGAGTCGAGCCCCGATTCAGACTTCAATTTAGACACTAATAAAAAGAGACAGATAATTGATGCAGAACCCAGTTCCATTGTCGCAACTGCAACAATCCAACCATAAGAGCCAGAGGATCCTGAGGAGGGGGAACACCTTTTCCATTCATTTATGTGGGTGAAGGGGACCTCGCTACATTTTATTGTTGATAGCAGAAGCCAAAATAACCTCATCTCAGTAAAGGACCTCAAGCAGTTGGATTTGTCGACAACACCACACCCACAACCATACAACATCGAATGGCTTCACTAGGGACGATATCTTCATGTCAGCTAGGAATTTCATCTATCATATGACATCAAGCCCTTCAAGGATGAGGTACTTTGTGATGTTTTCCCATTGGAAGTATGTGATGGTATATTAGGCCAGCCATAGATGTGGAGATGTCATGATGTTCATGAGTCTCGACCTTGTAGCGTGATTGTTACTTTGGGGGGTCAACCCTATGGGATAATAGAGGTAGTTTTTACTACTGTACCAACAAAACAATGCCGCAAAATTATCTCTCACACCGCAAAGTTCCACCTCTTCACAATTTGTTCAAAAGATTAACAGAAAGACACTGCAACCATTGCAACTTAAGTCCAAGCACCTTATATCCAGCAGAAGCAGGTCGATAAGATTGCAACAAAGCGCAAAGATTCCTTATGCACATAGTCATCTCATGTAGCCAGACTGGTTAAAAAGGTCCAACCCTTCCAACATCAAGTTCTCAACAACCTTCCACAAGCGAAGCAACGAAACTTCTCCAGCAAGGCAAGCAACTCACCAAGGTTCAGATTCAACAAATGCTTCCCCCTCTCCACTGGGAACTCAATGAAATGGAGATAATTGTTTCCTAAGTAGGGATGATTGATCTAGGTGGATATCAGTGGCCATTCACCTATTCCAACTAGCTCAAAACAATTCTTTGGCAATTTACTTTTCTTTGGCTCAAAACAATTTTTAGCAATTTACTAGGTGGATATCAGTGGCCTAAACAATGTTTTTTCACGATCGGGCACCTCAATGCTTTCCAAAGTCATGATTGAGCTTGGGAAATGATGTTCCTTGTCAATACCTTTCCAATGAGCTATGCGCCCATAAGGGAGATCGTATGCCAAAGTTACGCTCCTGGGAAGTTGATACACCAAACTACCCAAAATGGGGTCCACAAACCTGTTGGATTTTCATCTTCTGAGGGTTAGTGTTTTGGATCTTATTTTTGTTAAAAAGGCCTTTGGAGCCTCATTTTAACGATCATATTCTTGCGAATGAGCATATCCATCACATCTCTTCTCAGAGATAAGCTGCCACCATTCTAGCGAATCATTCACTCTGTAATTTTACAATTTCTATACATTCTCTCATTAATAAAAATTGTGCATTACTGTATCTTTGTGTTTATTGCAATATTTCTGTGTATCTTGCAATATCTCTCAATATTTCATTGTTATATATCTTCTTTCATTTCGTTCTAAAAAATAATCCGGATCAGTGGTATCAGAGCAAGCTACTCATTGTTGTTTCTTAGTGGATGTCCTCAACGAGGTCAGGGTACAAAGAGTTGGGTCTCGAGCTAGTTTCCATTGAGGAAAACCTCTCTTGTCATCCCAAGCATCCTCCCATGGCGGAAGAAAAGAGAAACATGGGAGCAGAAGATCCCATCAAGTTATTGCTCGCGGAAGCCCTTGCGCAACAGAGGAACGAGATGTTGGAGATTTTTTCCCAAATCCTTCAATGATTGCCGACAATAACAAGCGCGTCTTCGTCAAGAAGTCACTTTGGAGACACTACCCCATTCAAGGTACAAGTTAATTTTGATATTCTCGTATTTGAAGGTCAAATCGATGCAGATGCTTTTGAAAAATGGTTAAATTTGCTAGAAGGTTATTTCTCTGTTCATAATTTTTCTGATAGAGAAAAGATCACCTTTGTGTTCCTTAAGGCTCTTCCCCATGTCAAACATTGGTGGGAAACTTACTGGGAGAAAAGTTCCACAGAGGAGTCTGGAATATTTGGGCTGAGACCACTTGGGATTTATTTATGGATGTTGTTAAGGAGAAATATTACCCTGTGGGAAATTATGATGACTAGTACATGAGATGGACCACGCTGCATCAAAAGGAGGACCAAACAGTGCCGAAGTTCACAAATACCTTCCATACCTGCGCACCAAGCTGGGTATCAAATACTTTGAGTGGCATCTGGTTCTGAAATATCGCGAGGCTCTACATAGGTACATCCAAACTGAAATGGAGTTTATGGACATCTCATCACTAGGAACCTCTTATAGATATGTTGTAAAAATGGAGCAGAAATTTAAGTAATAGAATAAGCGGGAATTTGGGTCTGCAAATATGCAACAACCAAAGTATGGTAAAGGCATCCTTAACTCATAGAGCATTCAACCTCAAGAAAACTAGTCCAAGCCACATGAAAATAAGGGTAAAGGGAAGACGAAGAAGGACATTGGGAAGTGGTGTGACTTCCAAAAATCCCTTGGCACAACACTGACGAATGTCGCTCGAAACAGTCATTGGTGGTCGAGCTCAAAGAAACAGAGCTGAGCCTTGAATCAGACTCTGATTGAGACACTAATAAAAGGACACAGATAATTGATGCAGAACCCACTGCCACTTTCACAACTGCAACAATCCAACTAGAAGAACTAGAGGATCATGTGGAGGGAGAATGCCTTTTCCATTCACAGATGTGGGTGAAGGGGGACGCCACTGCATTTTATTTTTGATAGCAGAAGACAGAAGAACCTCATCTCAATAAAGGTAATCAAGAAGTTGGATTTTTCGACAACACCACACCTGTAGCCATACAACATATGATGGCTTTTCCAAGAATGACATCTTCGTGTCAGCTAGTAATGTCGGCTATCATACGGCAAGGGAAGCATCAAGAAACCCTTCCTATAACATAGTATTCTTGTCAAGGGTGATTCATGGAAAGAGTTGGTTGAGCATTCCTCTAGCATAGAATTCTTATGGATTGGTATCTGAATGAAGGGCTAGGTGAGATTCTGTGTAGCATCCCCAACATTCAATTGGGCTATGCCACATAAAAATTTCAAACTGTATACAAAATTAAAACATATATAAACTCTACAAATGCACAGGTTCATACATAATAATAATAAAAATACATATGCAACACACACAGGAAAAAACCATAAAAATAAACACATACATAATAATGTAGCATGTAATTTAACACAAAATGGACACTTATCTTGGTAAAAATATCACCGACTGCATGCAGACCTTCCATGTTCCACCCAACCTTAGACCACACTACTCAAAATTCACAATAGTGGATCACCCTCAAGCTGGGACTAAACTCCACCTGGGTAAAGGAATTCCTAACCAAGCTGATGTATCTCAGACAATAGGAAAAAATCTATCATAGGTGCCAACTCAAACTAACAGCCTACAGTCCCTCATTCCCCACATGCCTGTCCCACCCCAGGAAGTGTGCCCCGTCTCTGCTCAACAGTCCTTCGGTTGCACCCCTTCCTTTCCGGGGCTTCAACAACAGGCCAGACAGGAAGTCTCAGAGCTCCGTAGCTACAGTTTGGCACCTTCGGGAAATCAATTCCCAACAATTCTCTCACCTAGAGAGAGTTTCTCATGGGCCTAACAACCCGCTTCTTCAGTCCAGCTCCTAAGCTAACCAGGTACATATACAATTATAAGTACGGTTATAGGTACATGTACAAGTACAGTTACAGGTATATGTATAGTGATAGGAAGTTACGAAGGACAACTGAATGAGTGAGTGAATGATGATGGAATCCATTGAAAAATGAACTAAGTCCAAACTATATGTATGCATGTTACCAACTTGACACTTGTCATGTTGAGAACTACTTTGGCCCACTTTCCCCATCCTTAGAACTTGGGATAAAATAATTATCCATACTTTATACTTTAAGGAATATTAATATAATATCCATTTTTGGATTAAGCTCCCTAGCTTAGCCCTTATCCTTAAATTTTATCCCCCTTTCCCTAACAAGTGGAGTTTAGTCCCCCATACTCTTTTACATGGTTGGTCTACTGCGGTGATGTGTTTTTCATTAATATTTGCATGTGATTACATTTACATTTATAGATATATTGTCCTTTCTGCATCCTGTCTCACCAGCTTCAAAACACAACATATACACAAAGGCTCTCTAGTCTCAAATTTGTGCACACTTAAGTTTGTTGCGTGTAGTATCTTGGAATGTGCACACTTCACCATTTTAGTGCGCAGTACATGTGTGCACTATACCATGGAAGGTGCATGCAAAAATGATATCAAACAACTCACCAAATTAAGTACATTTGTATTTACATTTACAGTTGGGGCTCGGCCTAGGGGTATTACATTCCCCTCCCCTTATTTATGTACTTTCCTCAGTGCAATATATACACATATACAACCAAAATTTCAAAAATCCTCAAAAATATGCGGGTATTCTCCCCGCATAGCATCGTCTTGCTCCCAAGTTTCATCTTCAGGACCGTACCAGGTCCATTGGACCTTTACTAACTCTATGTATTGATTTCAGAGTTGCTTGATCTTCCGGTCCAATATGCACAACGGATGCACTTGAAAGGCGCCTTCTTGCTCCACTTGAATCACATTCCAATCAATGACATGATTAGCATTAGGCATATACTTTTTTAGCAATGATACATGGATTACATTATGAATAGACATTGATGCAGGCAAGACAAGCATGTATGCTACAGGTCCAATCCTCTCTAGGATTTCAAACGACCCACAATAGCGAGCTGCCAACTTTGAACAATTTCCCAATTTCATGGAACTTCTGTTGGCCTTTACTTTCAAGAATACATGGTCACCCACTTTAAATTCCCTGTGAGTTCTTTCCTTATCAGGATAGCTTTTCTACCTGTCTTGGGTAACCTTTAAATTATGTTTTATTTTCAACACTTGCTCTTCCATTTCTCTGAGTAATTCTCGCCCAACTACTGCTCTATTTGCTGGGTTGTCCCAGCTTACTAGTGTGTTGCACCTTCTTCCATAAAGTGTTTCAAATGGGCCCATCTTTAGAGATTTTTGGTACCCATTGTTATAAACAAACTCTACTAAATGTAGGTAGTCTTCCCATTTTGATGGTTTATCCATCACATACATCCTCAACATATCCTCAATCACCTGATTCACCCTCTATGTTTGTCCATTTGATTATGGATGATAAGTTGTACTAAAATTCAAATTTGTTCCAAATCCCTTAAAAAATCCTTTCCAAAAATTTGATGTAAATTTTGGATCTCTATCAGACATAATTGTCTTGGGTATACATGTAATTGAGCAAATTTTCTCATATAAACATCAACAATGTTGGCTTCCTTGTTAGTGAGCTTTGCTGGAATAAAATGAGCATCTTTAGTAAGCTTATCCACCACTACCATAATAGAATCATGTTTCTTGTTTGTTCTGGGAAGCTTGGTGATGAAATCCATTGTTACAACTTCCCATTTCCACTCAGGAATGGGTAATGGTTGTAGAAAACCAGCTGGGTGTCTATGCTCAGCCTTTACCTTTTGACATTCCAAACATTTGGCAATAAAATCAACAACTTCTTTCTTAATTCATGGCTAATAATATTGTCTCTTGACAACTGCAATAGTTTTTTGATAACCTAGGTGTCTAGCATAACGTACATTATGCATTTCTCTCAATATCATATTTTTCAATTCCTGGGAATTTGGTACATAAATTCTGCCCCTGTACATGAGAATTTTATCATTTTATAGCTTATAGTCTTCAATTTTTTGCAACAAAATACCTTGTTGTAATTTTGCCACTAATTCCTTGTATTGCAAATCGGATTTTGCAGCCTCCAAGATTCTGTCTTTCAAATCTGATTGGTACATGCTAATGGTTGTAGAACGCAACTCATGCACTCTTTTGCTGAGTGCATCAGACATCTTGTTCTCTTTCCCTTTGATATGATTTATATCAAAGTCATATTCACTGAGAAATTCTAACCACGTGCTTTGCCTGGCATTTAGAGTTGGCTGATCAAATACATATTTTAGACCATTATGGTCTGTCCTTAGCTCAAACCTTTTCCCCATGTGGTAGTGCCTCCACTTTCTCAAGGCATGCACTATGGATTCCAACTCCAAATCATGAGTGGAATAGTGCTGTTAATGCTACTTCAACTCCCTTGATTCATAACATACAACAAACCCATTTTTGATTTAGGACTCCACCAAGCCCTTCTTTACATGCATCTGTGCATACAATGCAGTCTTCATTTGTATCTACAATACTTAAAATTGGAGCACTGGTTAATAATTGATTCAAGTGTTGGAAACATTTTTCACAATCCAATGTCCACTGAAACTTCACACCCTTCTTTTGCAAGGAAGTGATTGGGTGTGCAATCTTTGAGAATCCTTCAATAAATATCCTATAGTAGCCTACAAGGCCCATGAATGATCTGACCTCTATTACATTCTTTGGCGTTGACCATCCTCTAATGGATTCTATCTTCTCAGGATCCACTGGTATCCCTTCCTTTGAAATGATATGCTCCAAATAATGAATTTGGTTCTAATAAAATGAGCACTTGCTCAATTTGGAATACAAATGATGCTCCCCTAATACTTGTAATACCATCCTCAAGTGTTCTTCATGCTCTTCCTCCAACTTAGAATATATAAGAATGTCATCTAAAAATACAATGACAAACTTATCTAAGTATTCTCTGAAAATACCATTCATTAAACACATGATGACAACTAGTGCATTTGATAACCCAAATGGCACCACTGTGAACTCATAATGACCATACCTTGTTATAAAAGCAGTCGTATTGATGTCTTATTCTTTAATTCTTACCTGATGATAACACGACTTGAGATCAATCTTGGAGAACATTTTTGCATCTTTCAACTAATCAAAGAGGTCATCGATCCTTGGCAAATGATACTTATTATTCACAATTACTTTGTTCAACTGCCTGAAGTCAATGCAAAGTCTCAATGTTCCATCCCTTTTCTTCACAAATAAAACCGAGGCACCCCAAGGTGACACACTTGGGCGTATATATCCCTTCTTCAGGAGCTGATCCGAAATCGAATCCAGAAGCCTGACAGGGCTTGAAAAATGCTTAAAAATGAAAGTGCTCAGAATCCAACAAAACCAATGCCATTGCGTCCGTCTCGTCTTCCCGATTCCAGTGGTATATTTACTTTGTCAAACGGACTCCGTATGCGAAAGTTATCGCGTTCTGATCGGAAGCCCAAACAGGGAAAAAGTCAAAGGTCAACTGGTCAAAAAGTCAACGCTGATGACATCAGCATGCTGACTGTACAGGTGATGTGGTAGAATCCGTACGGTGATGTGGCAAAATTTTATGTGGCATAATCTGGTTGGTTGGCATGGTCGAATCAAATGTTGACACGTGGCATGTGTTGATTGGTTTTTAAGGTGCCACGTGGCCCAGTCGTGGGTTGCCACATGGCACCCGATGATTGGTTCGTCGGTTTATGTGTCAAAATTTTATGGAGTCCAGGGGATTCGAACCCCGAACCTCCCCACCGCGTAAGCTTTAACAATATCCGCCCAACCGTAGCACCACCATTTGGTTCTTATTCTATATATATGTTTGATTTTATTTAAATTTACACTATGGAATAAATGGCGGGGGGGACGGGTCGGGGCTTAGCCCCAACCCACGGTCATTTGAATTGACTATATGACCGAGCCATATATTATTTAGCCTGACAGTTGGCGCGGGGTTTTAAAAATGTGACCCGTGTTTGTTATGTGACCGTGTAAATATATATGGCGCACAAAGCCGTGGTTATGGTGTGCTATAACATATGATCGTAACCCTTATTAAATGGGTGCGCATATATGTGAACCGAGTTCCGCCCATGGTTTCGGGTGCCATAACATGTGACCACACGAAGCGCGTGGGGAGCTTAAGAGGTGGTTTCAAACGGTTTTTAAAACGGTTAGCCTTTTTATTATAGCATGAGGTCATATGACCCACGTGCCCGAGTGCTAGGCGATTAGGGGTTGGAGGCGCCTTAACCGTTCTATGCTTTTCACCATTGGTGTGATTGCACCTGGTGCTGGTTTTTTACGCCATATATTGCGTGTGTGCCAAGTTCACACAAGAAGGGTGCATTCTGTAGAACGAGTGGCAGCAAGCTTGAAGGAGAAAACTTCCAGGAGGCATAACTTCTTCGTTTTTCGACTGATTGAAGTGTCAAAAGAGCCCAGATAGGGGTTTTTGACCGCTCCGAAGCCATTAGAGAAGTTAGAGCAGGGTTATACTGGAGGGAAACCAAGCTAAATCCATTTTGAGGCAGAGAAGCTTTTGAGGAGGAGACGCTGTCGGATCATTTCTGGGAGCTTCGGATGTCCGTTTTGCGTGCCGTTTTCTGCGCATGGTTTTAGAGATCTGGGTGAACATGAAAAAATCAGTCTAGTATCCATTTGGAATTGCAGAAATGTAATTTTGATCTTTAGAACAGAAATAAAGAAGCCTCCCCCATAGAGAAAAAAGGCCCGGAGACGTAGGCAAAGTTGTGCCGAACTCCGTTATCAATCTGCGTGTTATGGTTCGTTGTCTTTTATTGCATTTCAGATCTGCACATATGTATATGGCTGTTATAATTCCTCTTCTTTCCTCATTCTTCACTAAGTTTTTTCAAATGGTTAATTAATGCATGCAAAATTAAACTCAACCATAAGTCATTAAAAGATACAGCGGATCAAGTGGTATCAGAGCTAGTTGACGTTTGGATTTGAGTTTTGCATGTTAACCAGGGAAGAGCTCATCTCAAGGAAGAAAATGGCATCTACAGGAGAACTTTCTCAAAATGAGAAGGAGTTCAGAGATTCAATGTTTGCCATGGCTGAGATGGTGAAGGTGTTGTATGAAGACTACTTGGAACGAAAGAGCACGATTCAAGTGAAAGCTTCAAAGAAAAACAAAGGAAAAGAAGGGTTGAAGGAAGTGCCTTCTACATCTGTTTCAGAAAACACATATGAGGTACGCAGTGAAGGTTCCTCATCAAATTTTCCTCATTCTCATCAAGTTGGTTTTGGTGCATTCGAAAAACATACAAAAGGTGTAGGTTTGAGAATACTAACCAAGATGGGTTATGAAGAAGGAAAGGGCCTTGGATGTAGAGKTCAAGGCATTGTAAATCCTATTGAGGTTGAGGAAAGGCCTCGATACTTAGGATTGGGATATGGCAAAGGGGACCTTGGAGAGTCTTCCAAGATAGGTTCCAAAACTTCGGAAGCAAGTAATGCTTCAAATGACCAACTTAAGACATTGCGAGAACACTTCACAAAAGGAAATGGCGCATCACTTCAGAGTTGTGGTAGTGAATGCAAGTCGTCTCCAAATAAAAGTGAAGATCAACATGGAAGGTATAATGGTCATGTTTTTATTAATTCTCCTTTTGATTATAACAAGCATAATCAAGTAAACCGGAACTTGTGGAAACTTTATCCATGTACTTATTGTCATTCACCTAAGCATTGCGTTGCCAAGTGTTGGAAGAGACAAACTTTGTACAGGAAACCTATGTCAACCAGGAAGGAAACACGACATAAAGGCTCAAGTCCACAACGGAAGAAAGAGAAAGGTAAATAGGTCTGGATGCCAAAAACTCATTGCACGTTTTGCAACAAGAGTGGACTTCAAAAGGCTAGTTGTTGGAAGCTTAATCCAGAGCTTCGTCCAAGGAAGGACAAAAGGATTTTTCATGTACTCACGAAGGAGGAAGGATTACCAATGAAGCAAGAGGAACATTGTGAAGGAAAGAAACTAGTCACTTGGTTCTGCCAGAAGTGGATGTCTCAACTTCATTGTATTTTGCTTCCACTAATGTAATCGGATCCAGAGCAAGCCGGGTGGCCTATCTCGAGCTTGTTGACTGGTCAGTAACCTTTTGGGGACCAAAAGGTCTTCTTGTGGGGAGGTGTAATCCAAAATTGGATCCAGAAGCTTGACATGGCTTGAAAAATGCTCAAAAATGAAAGTTCTCCGAATCCAACAAAACCAACACCATTGCGTCCGTCTCGTCTTCCCGATTCCGGCGGTATATTTACTTTGTCAAACACACTTCGTATGCGAAAGTTGTCGCGTTCTGATCGGAAGCCCAAACAGGGAAAAAGTCAAAGGTCAACTGGTCAAAAATTCAATGCTGATGACATCAGCATGCTGACTGTATAGGTGACGTGGCAGAATCTGTACGGTGACATGGCAAAAGTTATGTGGCATGATCTGGTTTGTTGGCATGGTCGAATCAGATGTTGACATGTGGCATGTGTTGATTGGTTTTTAAGGTGCCACGTGGCCCTGTCATGGGCTGCAACGTGGCACCCGGTGATTGGTTCGGTGGTTTATGTGTCAAAATTTTATGGAGTCTGGGGGATTCGAACCTCGGACCTCCCCACCGTGTAAGCTTTAACAATATCCGCCCAACCGTAGCACCGCCATTTGGTTCTTATTCTATATATGTGTTTGATTTTATTTAAATTTACACTATGGAATAAATGGCCGGGGGGACGGGTCGGGGCTTAGCCCCGACCCACGGTCATTTGAATTGACTATATGACCGAGCCATATATTATTTAGCCTGACGGTTGGCGCGGAGTTTTAAAAATGTGACCCGTGTTTGTTATGTGACCGTGTAAATATATATGGCGCACAAAGCTGTGGTTATGGTGTGCTATAACATATGATCGTAACCCTTATTAAATGGGCGTGCATATATGTGAACCGATTTCCGCCCATGGTTTCGGGTGCCATAACATGTGACCACACGAAGCGCGCGGGGAGCTTAAGAGGTGGTTTCAAACGGTTTTTAAAACGGTTAGCCTTTTTATTATAGCGTGAGGTCATATGACCAACGTGCCTGAGTGCTAGGAGGTTAGGGGCTGGAGGTGCCTTAACCGTTCTACGGTTTGAACTGTTGGTGCAGTTGCACCCAGTGTTGGGTTTTTACGCCATATATTGCGTGTGTGCCAGGTTCACACAAGAAGGGTGTGTTCTGTAGAACGAGTGGCAACAAGCTTGAAGGAGAAAACTTCCAGGAGGCATAACTTCTTCGTTTTTCGACTGATTGAAGTGTCGAAAGAGCCCAGATAGGGGTTTTTGACCGCTCCGAAGCCATTAGAGCAGTCAGAGTAGGGTTATACTAGAGGGAAACCAAGCTAAAGCCAGTTTGAGACAGAGAAGCTTTTGAGGAGGAGACGCTGTCGGATCATTTCTGGGAGCTCCGGACGTCCGTTTTGTGTGCCGTTTTCTGTGCATGGTTCGAGAGATCTGGGTGAACATGACCAGATCAGTCTTGTAGCCATTTGGCATTGAAGCGATGTAATTTTGAGATTTCGAACAGAAATAAAGAAGCCTCCCCCACAAAGAAAAAAGGCCCAGAGACATAGGCAAAGTTGTGCCGAACTCCATTATCAATCTACGTGTTATGGTTTGCTGTCTTTTATTGCATTTTAGATCTGCACATATGTATATGGCTGTTATAATTCCTCTTCTTTCCTCATTCTTCACTAAGTTTTCTCAAATGGTTAATTAATGCATGGAAAATTAAACTCAACCATAAGTCATTAAAATATCTGGCGCATCAGGAGCTCTTCAAGTTGCATTTGCAACTCCTTTAGTTATGGTGTACTCATCTTGTAGGGAGTCTTGGATACTGGAGCTGCTCCAGACATCATAGTTATGGATAAATTAATGTCTCTTTTAGGGAGTAATCTTGGTATTTCTTTAAACACATATTCAAACTCTTTTAACACTACATAATATTCAATATTTGACACCCTATCTTTACATGTTTATTCCATATGAGTTGCAAATATCATCCTTTTCTGTAACATTTCTTCAGCTACAATGTTGAAATTTCTCTAACAATTACTGCCATGGGAATTCCTTGTACTATCCTTAGGTTCCCTTCCTCATCCAAGAAAATAAATTCATTGTTATGATAGTCTAGGAACGCATGATGTTGGTCCAACCAATCCATGCCAAATTAGACAGTCATAGATAGTTCAAATCTTCCCTGGTTTTCAGTTCATTCATGTCCATATGACAAGACTTAACCATCTCATTAACTTTTCTTTTGGCTCCGGTATCCAGCTACACCAACCAAGATTTTCCATGCGTGCTTCTTGGCAAATGCAAACTTTCCACCATCATAGGATCTATATAACTATGACTAGCTCCTGGATCAATTAAAATAACAATGGTTTGGTTGTTTACCATACCTTTCACTTCAATTATATGTGACTAATACTCTACTTGCTTGTTGTCCAAGGCTACATAGATCCTTGATACACTTCTTCCCATGTCCTCCACTGTTTCATCTTGCTGTACATTGTGAAAAGTCCTCACCTTTTCACCTTTGTGAGGAAAATCTCTATACATATGATCTCCTTTACAACCCCAACATTGAATAGGTGGCTTCCTTGGCCTTTGCCCCCGTGTCTCAATCATTGTGGGTTCTCTCGAAGTTGGCTGTCCCTGAGGACTATTTCTGAAGAATGGTGGCTTAGTCCATTTCTTCCTTTGATCCATATACAATTTATTCTTGTCTTCCCAAGCTTTTTGGAAAGTTGGCCTTGCTTTTTGTTTATCATATAGGAATTTAGCTCGCCTTATGGTCTCCTGCAATGTTTTGGGATCATCATATTTCATTTTGTCACTGATGAATGATGGAAATCCACTCAAATACCTCTGAATCTTAACTATCTCATCCTTGATGAAAGAAACATACTTCAATAGTTTTAAAAACCTTCTTTCATATTCATCTATGGTCATACTCCCAAGTTTGAGTTCAAATAACTCTTTCATTTTCTTGTCATAATATCTCTTAGTTAAGTATTTCTTTTGAAAATACTTCTTGAATTCCTTCCAAGTAACATTTTTCTCTTTAATGTGTTGCACCTGCACAAGTTGGTCCCACCACATGGATGCCTTTCCCTTGAGCTGATAGATAGAAATTATTCCTTCTGCATGTGAAGAATAATGATGTAATTGAAAATACTTTTTCATGCCTAGCAACCATGTCTTCGCATCTTCATCCTTCTTGTGCTCACCTTCAAACGTAGGAGGTTTGATTTTGTTCATTTCTCCTTGTATCTCATCTACCCCAGACCTCTTATGCTTCCTGATAGGGGATGGAATTGAGCTACTGTGTGCTCTCCTATTGGAATGACTCAGAGAGTGATGGAGATGTCCGCTAACACTTCTTTTTCTTCTTTTCTCATCAGGAGACTTGTGACTTCCTGATTTTCTTGAGCCACTCTCCTTATCCAATTTATTTTCTATTCTGTTCAAGATCTGCATTAACTTCATGTTGAAGTTCTCTTGCTGCTCCTTGTATTTCATAAGACTTTCATTATCATCCTCGTGAATTTGGACATCCTTTTACAAATTTTTAATGGTCTCTACCATATTCATGTTTTCTTCCTTTCCTTCTCCATGTCCATTTGAGTTTGTTTCTTCAATGCCCATATGGACATCCATCCCTCTGATTTCATATTTCTGGCTGTAATCACCCTATGTATATTCCGTCCCTCTGCACTTTGTGCTAATCCTAATATGATCTAACAACTGTTAACTCTATAAAACGTGCAACCAACAAAATTTGTTAGGCTAAATAATTTAACAGATTCATGAAATTATGTACAATTCTGGTTCAATATTTCATCAAAATTATTTCTTCTGATTTCCTAAAAAATTGACTACCTAGAACAATTTTTTGGGTGAATATTTATATTCTACTATCCAAGTCCTTTCCAATGCCTTCTTCCATGCTCAATTCTGAGTCTTGAACAAAAAGTTATGGTGATTTGAAAATTGTCCAATAATTTTTCTGTTCACACTTCAACTTAGTGCCAATCTGCGTTGTAATTATGCATTATTGCACCTACTCCATTGGATTTTTGGTAGGATATAAATTGGGTTTCTTTATATACATATTTTGAACAGTCTATCCAAGTTTCACCTCTTTCTGTGTTCTGGGCTACTAGTTACAACTTGCTGAAGTTCTAGGTCAATTAGTGTTTTTGGTCTGGAATGCTACAGGTACCTTCTGTGCCATATTAAAAAATTTTAACGTGCCCAAAATTTTAATTCATCTCCAAGAATGTGTTCTATGGTTCAATATTGTTGGCCCTTGTTTATGGAAGGAAGCGAAGATCAAGGAAGAAAAGGTAAAATGAGAACTGTGCGGGAAACACAATGACTGTCACTAGGTCGAAGTAATCAAAATAGCAGAAAAGATGGAGCGAAGTACGGAAAAGCAATCCGTTGAATGAGGAGATCAGGGATGACAGATCAACAAGAAAAAAGAATCGTCGACAACTCAACAAGCATAGAAA